>VYZS01050204.1:26266-50730 GCA_013400695.1 Neodrepanis coruscans
AATTAAACGTCACTGTTTTAGAACTGGCTTTTATATGTTGCCAGATGAGGTCACAAGTGTTTCCTGTCAGTTTCTAGACATTTTACTAAAACACAGAATTGACAGCAAACATGCTTTTTGTTGTTTGCCCAGAGGGTGGCTTAGCATTGGAACAGGGAAGTGGTCACAGCGCTCGGGGAAATAGTCACAGCACCAAGACTTGACAGAGTTCAAGAAGCATTTGGACAACGCTCTGAGGCAAATAGTGTAATCCTTGGGGTGGTCCTGTGCAGGATCAGAAGCTGGACTTCAATGAGACCTGTGGGTCGCTTCTGATTCAGGATATTCTATGATTCTATGATTCTATGAAATTTGTATTTTTGGAGTAATTTGGATGAAAACTTTACACAACTCGCTTCTATGCTTATGCTTCAGCAAAACTTTAGCAGTTTTCTAACTTTGCGTCCCTGTTATCATGTTCTGTGTCAAAACCCATTTCATCACTAGGGGCATTGACATTAAGTGAAGGAACCAGTATCCTTGAATGCCTGATGGCACAGAGGAAGGAAGACTTGGGACTACATCCATCATAATGAGGCAAATAGCAATAATTAGGGTTAAACTGCAGAAGTATGAAGGTGGGAGAAAGTTGGAACTAGGTGTGTTGATGGAATACTGTTCAGAGTAGTTTTACAACACCTTTGTGCCATGAGACTGAAAATTACTGTGCTTTCTAATAATCAGTGCAGCTCAATTTAAAATGCCTTGTTTAAATAACACTTTGAGAAAGTCCCTACTCTTTTCTGCTCTAGAAAGGTTCTTGAGTCAGGATTCACAGCCTTAGGTATGCTTTTGATGGTTATCCAGATGTTTGAGCAGGGACTTGCTGTTCCTGCTGTGCACAGACCTGGGAGTTGAGTCTCTCACCTTTCTCCTGGACTCCTAGGGAGAACAAATGATCCCTCCTCAAGCTCAAGAGCAGACTCACCAGTAGCTAAGCAGTGTTTGAGGGCAAAATAAAAGATTATCAATAAAGGGCTGAATTGTTGGCAGGAACAAATCCATGTAGCTCCAGAGATATCAACAGAGCAAAGTTGATTTATACCAGCTGCAGATGTGACCTAGGTCACAACTCTCTGCTTCATCTCCCATGCTGAGTGATGCTTGGAGGCCTTTTGCTGAAGTCTCATCACCCAGGAATCCTCACTAAGCTGGGCCCCACATGTTTATTGGAGACTGTACGTTTTGCCCTCACATCCTCAGTGTGCTGAGCCTGTCCCACAGGGTCACAGCACGTCACACCCGAGCAGGTCACAACTAACATGCTGGCCTGTAATGAGAAGTGGCACTGTGCATCTGCGAGCAATAAAAGGAAAATGTTGAAAAAGTGACTTTTTCAAGTCCAAGAGGTGTAAAGTCAGAGTATGCCAGAGCACTGTGGCAACAGCAGCTCTTGGAAAAGAAGGCTGCTTCTCTCCCTTTTTCTGCCCTCTCTGTGACAGCTTCCTCTGGGGAACTCAAAAAGGCCTCTAAAGCAAAGAAACTGGAAGTAGGGGACTTCCCCACTCTTAATCTTGCAGTTTTGGAGTATAAACACAGGACAACCAAAGGGTGTTCTTCCTCCTCTCATCTACTCCTTAACCACAGCCAGATCCATTTATAGTCTTGTGAAGTTCTTTCAGTCTAGTTGAAATAACTGGATTTTCAGAGACAGGGTATTTCCCTTCCTTCCAGCATTGCTGTGGGGGTCTGTCCCTGCTTGTTACTGGAGAAATTTTATAGCCCTGCAAGTTGTGTCAACAGTCTTTACCCATGTGTGTTAAAAAACACCCTTGTTCTTTTAGACCCTGAGATCCTCATCTCTCAGCCCTAGGTAATTTGGGTTACTCATGTAAACAGTGCCACTTCAGTTTAGTTTGATCTCATTTCCACCCAGAAAACAGTTTGAGGGCCTCAAAGTGAGCTGAGAACCTTCTGGACCCGACAAGCTCCTTACATCACTACTCTGTAAAGTCAAATATCTCCTTTAAAACCACTGTGTCTGCACAATCAGAGGAACTACAGAATCTTTGTGCTCCTGTGAACCACAGCTACCATGATGAAAACCTTCCAGAAATTCCCTTTCAGATGCTGAACAGCAGTAAAACTATCAAGGTCACCTCCAGTTTGATCTTGGCATGTGTTGTGCGTTCCTCTTTTCTCTACACTGTGGCAAAGACATCAGCATCCCTTTTTAGGTGTGCTGCTTGTTTGGAACAGTAAAAACCTCTTCCAAAATCTGATTGTGGGCTTGTCCCTACCAGGTAAAATTAATTGTGTTAAGGAAAACCTATTTTCTCTCTTAAGCCTTATATGAGTGAATTTCAGGAAACAAAACTTGGTGGCTCAAGGACCTCAGTTGGCTCCTGGTGTCTCAGCACACGTTAGGAGTGGAGTTACTGAGAGAGAGGCAACAGGCTCATTAATGTGGCAAGAACATGGTATTTTTTCAGGAATATGGTGCTTTCTCTGCTTTCAGAAACTTTTAATCCAAGGTAAGGCACCTTCCTAGAAAAGAAGCTGTAGTTTCAAAATGATGTAGAAATTCCTGGATGAGTTTTTCTGCCCTGCACCATGCAGAAGGTCAGATGGGATTATCCTAATGGTCCTGCTGGCCTCAACATCTGTGAAAGTTTGCTGTCGTTCCTTTGAATAGCTAGTCAGTGTAGTAGGAGGTGCATTTATTTTTTTTTCCCTGTTGGCATGTTATCAGAAGAGATCAGACTAATTGTGTATTTATCTGGAATTACAGTTATGAATCTGCTCTAATAAGGCAGTAATTCATATCTTGAGTGATTTATGGCCTGGGCCTGAAAGCCTTCTGAATCCTTTGACTCTGCTGGGATTTCCTAAGGCAAGGTCATTGCAGAATTGTTCTTCCTTGTGCTGCTGATACTTTGACAGTGGGGAACCAGCATCACCACACCACCACTTATTTGTTAGTATTTATACAAAACATCACAAGCAGACCCAAGTAAAAGCAATTTATGTACTATATTCTTATTCATCTACTTATTTAACAGCTCCCAAAGTCCCATCCTGCTTTCCCCTGCTGTGGTACCTGGTTGACTTGGGAGGAGTTTTAGGAGGCAATTCTTCTTCACTCTGGAACTTGTGCTGTTAAAATTCATTTAGCTTCAACAAAGAAGAGTAACAAGCTTTTATAGTTCCTGTGAAGTAGTTTTAACCTAAGACTCAGAAGACAAAGACTGCTGATGAATAGCAATATTTATTTAGCATTCTAACATTTAAATCTTTCTCTATTTGGATGTGTCTTTCCTTTTGAACCGGAGGCATAAGTTCCTCTATTTGTCTGCAAATCTCTCTTTTTTTTTTTTCTCATCTTGCACTGAATCCCCAGAAAATCCTCAAACGTTCTTGCAAATCTCAAAGATACTAAGGCGTTAGCCCCCCTTCTTCCCCATTTAGACCTTTGAAGGCTGGTGTGACTAGAATGATTTTGGAGTTACAGCTCAGAGTCTGAATAAAAAATGAAGAGAAGCACTTTGCAATACCATAGCCAGTACAATAACTAATTACTTATAGATTTTAGGTCATATTTGAAAAAGACAAACACTGAAATGAATGGATAATCATTCAATGGGAACTTGGAGTTACCACTAACAGTTTGTTTAAATAGTTTGGGTTAAATTCAGCTCTGTGTCACAGCAGAGCAGATGCCTGCACCAGTGCATGCCCCAGTTTCTCACTAGTGCCAGTGAGAGCCAAACTGGCCCCTTTGCAAAGATCAGAGACACTTGTAGTTTGGGTTTGTGCACTGCACCAGACAGTTGCTTGGGCCTTTGCTAGACCATGCTGGCAGGAGGAGAGTTCACGAAGCAAAACATGACCAGTTCTGACACCAAGTGAGACGGGGTTTTGAGGCCAGATGCTGCCTTCCATTATGATGTGTAGCAGAAAAAGCTAAGAAATGTGCTGGCAGATTTGTGGTGATGTGATCTCAAACATCAGAAGACTTCAGAAGAGAGGGATGAAAATATAATTAGTGACCCATATATGATGTGATGAGTTTAATCTTTAGATATAGCCACCATGTGTGTTAAAGTTGTTACCTGCTGTAATATGAACAGAGAAGTTATTCCTTTATTGCGTCTTTTAATGCTATGTCTTTAATGCATTAATTGCCTTTTTTTTACCTTTGAAACTGAAATCATCAATAGTTTTTCTAAGGAGGCATGTTTTATGGATGCATTCAGCATAAACTTCAGTCTTCGAAACCTGGAGAACTGATTTTTTTAGTTAGTAAACATTTTGCTCTCCCGCATCTCTGTGTGCGTGGGTGGGGCTTTGATTTGTGTGTGTGGTTTTGCATTCAAAAATTGCATTCAGCATCTCACTGAACTCCAGTGGCAACCTGCAGCCTTCTCCTCCATGTCATTTTCCTGTGGTTTGATAGTAATGCCAATATCAAGACATGGAAATTATCAGATAAACAGTCTATTTATTAACACACATCCTCAGCAGGATCCTCCATGACCTAAAGTTTTGATGCTGGGAAATTGCACCTTGCTGCAGTGCTGAGTTTTCTGAATTTCACTGTCCATGGAAGAGGTGTTGGCTGGGGAAGCAGCAGCCTGACTGTGGAGTGGGCTGAGAGAGGTGGAAAATGTCTCCTCCCTTCCCAAGGGGCACAAGATGGGAAACCTCACTTTGGTTGCTTCCCTGTGGATTTTGATAAATCCTTCCAGCCACAGCATGTATCTGACAGTGTCTGGCTGTTCCCCATTCCTTCATACCTGACAGAAGGCCCAGTTTTCTCCCTAAAAGGAGAAAAGTCTCAGCTTGGTCCCAGAAAGTCTCTATGAAAAGTTCATCTTCTTCAAAAAGTAGTGTCAGATATCTTGGAATTGATGTTTTAGGGCTTGAGAAAAGATCTGTGTTCTCAAGAGTCTTTGCTAACTTACCTCAGATCCAGGCACAAAGGAAGACAAACTACCTGCACCCTCCCCATTCTCACCACCCCGAATCTCCAGATCACGAGGAGTGGTCAGGGATAAGGATGGGATCATCTGGAAATAAATCATTCCTAAGGGAAACTGTTCCTTTTTAATTAATTGTATCCCTTTTATCCATGACAGTGTAATTGCATTTTGCTTAACCAAGTCTTTTTAATTGGTGCTGGGTGTGAATGATAAGCAAAGCTGCATCATTTCTTGTTAGCTGTCACAGACAGCTCTTTTAGAGCAGTGCAGGATGATTAGCTGGAACACTTACAAGCAAGGGTAGAACAGCACCAAGCTGGGTATTTGGGGCAGGAGATGGTGTGGCCATGCAAGCCAGCCTCCACATCTCAGGGCTACCCCTTTTTGTAGGTGCAAAAGACCTTTTTGCTGCTCACCAACTATCCCACGGTAACTCGTGACATTCTTCCTGCTCCAATGCACAGTCCCTTAGACTGGAGAAGTGGATACAAAGGGCACAAGTGTCCTCCAAACCTGCTGCCAGGGGGTTCTCAGTGGTGGGCTTCAGGCTCCAAATGCCACTGCTATGACCTGTGTCCTGCTCACACAGTGCTGAGGCTGGGCTAAGATATGCAGCTGTCCCTTCTCTGTCCTTCTGAGGACACAATGCTGACATGACAGCAAAATCTGGGGTTTTGCCTTAAAAATTGTATTTCTAGCTAGTAAAAGTAGAGAGCAAAACCTGTACAAGTGTCCCGACTACTCAGCAGTCTCTCACAGTCAGACACAAGGAACTGCATCACAAAAGTATCTTGCACTATTTTTTTTTCCTTTTTCTTTTTCTAAATCTCTAAGAGGACTGGTTGACCAGAGTTGGAGTTACTGGAACCCACCACAACCTGCCTTATGGCCTCAAACTGAGCACTCTGCTCTTGGGTTTTTTGTCTTCCTGCATGTGCCATCAGGCTGTTCAACAGAACAAAATACATTTTTGTCCTTCTCTGCAATGCAGATGGGGCATCATAGGAACCCTCTGGCTGTGTCACCAGGCCCCTGTGGCCACCACTGCCCTCCCACTGTTGAGATCATAGAATCACAGAGGGATTTGAGTTGGAAAGGACCTTTACGATCATGTAGTTTCAATCCCCTGGGCAGGGATCCCTTTTATTAGACCAGGTTGCTCAAGGCCCCATCCAGCCTGTTCTTAAACACTGCCAGGGATGGGGCACACACAGCTTCTCTGGGAAACTTGTTTACCTTTGCAGTAAAGAATTTCTTCCTTATAGCTAATCTAAACCTACTCAGTTTAAGGCCGTTCCCCCCTGTCCTATCACTAGACGTCCTCATCAAAAAATCCCTCTCCAGCCCTCTTACAGGTGTTTGGAAGGTGTTCTTAAGGTCTCTCTCTTCTCCAGGCTGAACAGCCCCAACTCTCTCAGCCTGTCTTCATAGGAGNCTTTGCAGTAAAGAATTTCTTCCTTATAGCTAATCTAAACCTACTCAGTTTAAGGCCGTTCCCCCCTGTCCTATCACTAGACGTCCTCATCAAAAATCCCTCTCCAGCCCTCTTACAGGTGTTTGGAAGGTGTTCTTAAGGTCTCTCTCTTCTCCAGGCTGAACAGCCCCAACTCTCTCAGCCTGTCTTCATAGGAGTGGTGCTCCAGCCCTTTGAGCATCTTTGTGGCCTCCTCTGGATTCGCTCCAGCAGGTCCATGGCCTTCCCGTGCCGGTGGTCTCAGAGCTGGACGCAGTGCTCCAGGTGGGGTCTCACGAGAGTGGAGCAGAGAGGGATGCGCAGGAACCGCGGCTCTCCGCGGGAGAAAGCAACAGGAACGAGGGGGCAGGGTCAGCCTCTGAGCTGAGCCGAACCGGGCCGTGCTGATGCCGCGGGTCTCCCGCGGTGGCTTTGCGGAGCAGGCGGCGGCCCTTGAGCTCCCCTTAGTGCCGGGAAGGAGCATCTGAGATAACGGGGATGGGGATGGCCGCGGGGGAGGTGACTGATGGGTGCTGGGGCGGTACTCGCGGCTCACCCCTCAGGTCGCGCCCGCGGCATCCCATCAGGGTGTGTCCAGCCCTTGTCCTTGCTGGGAAAACTTTATTTATTGAGAGTAAATTGCATCAAATACATAGAAGCCAGAAAAACCCGGTTCAATATTTTCTCCCTAACAGAGTTACAGGTGTGTGTGAAATTTTATGTTTGTTTATTTACCTTTTCTTTTTTTTTTTTTAAGCGCAAGTCCATAACTTATTCATTTCTGATACACCATGCTTTGATATGTTTTTTATTTGTCATTCTTTTGCTTTACTGGAACATCTAATTTCTAAAGGTATGAAACACTTAGCTTTGTACACCAGATAAGGTAAGGATATTGCTTCTGGGAAAAGATAGGAAACACTGACAGAGAAGGCAAAGGACTTGGTTAAGGTCAAAAACAAGGGCTGTGCTAAACCAGGACAGTATATGGCACCTAGATCCCAGGTACCTATTTTTGCACTTTAACCTGTGATAAGCATTATTTCTGGAGAATATTTATATTTGCATGCCAGAGAAGATCATCTGGTGATTTCTGAAGCATCTGCTGCCTTAGATGTATGCACTTCCCTGGGAGGTTTAGGCTCAGGTTCACAACGGTACTGTAATGAAGATGGACTAGTCAGCTCAGCTACAGTAACTGCCTGTTTCTGCACACTGATCCTCTTCCCTTACTGCACTAAGCTAACATGGACCATCTCCTCCCCTGTGGACTTAGAGGTCACACACTTGTGAGCTCCTGCAGATAAGCTGATGTCAGGCAGCTGGAAATCTGTGAACTGGCTCGTATGCCTGAGCTCCAATTGTTTTGTGACAGCTGGGATGTTTCAGGTTACCTGTGGGTCTTGCAACCACTATTGATCTATTAAAAATTCAGCTTTCTTCGTCAATATTTTTGTGACCTGGTAAGGAGACTACAAGCACAGCCTGATGAAATTGGGTTTGCGTCATGAAGAAAAGCCCCAGAGAGACTAAAGGCAGTGGTGGTGACAGCTCCCAGGGCAGCTTCTTTGTCCCATCAGCTGCACTCCACTCCAGCATCTTCGTTGTGGTTGCAGTTGTGTATACCCCAGGCACTTTTTCTACAGTCTAAAATTGAAGCTTCAGACCCAGTGCAAGATACGTCATCAAGCCAAATAGGTCCAGTGCCTTTGGAAGATTAATTAAACAAAGAAACAAACAAAGAAACAACTGTCAGTAGAAAGCAAAAGGAATATGCACTTTTTAAAGAGAGAGCCTTGTGGATAGTGGGTATGCATTGGGTTGCTTGGTTGGCTTGTTGGAAATCCAGCTTTTGGGCACAGTTCAGACAGCACTTGGCATGCAGCTCCCTCATCCTAAAAGGAATGAGCTGCTCATTTGTGGAGATCCTCTTTGCTCTCCTGCTTCTTGTGTAGGTGACCTTGCTGTGGTGCTTTTTGGGTGTATGTAACCACTTATGCCAGGCCTGGGGAGGTAGAAAATTGTTGCGGACTCACCTGCTGTGGCTGTGAAGGCACTGACTGCACGGCTGAATCCCAGCATTCGGCAGACAACACCAGCCGTTTGGACAGTCCAGCCATCATCACATATTGTTCCCCAGCTCCCTTGGTGAAAAATTTCCACACGGCCTCTTCTTCCTCCCACAATCCGTAAGAAACCATTTTCACCAGCTGACAGTTCAGAGGAGAAGAAAATAACTCTATGGGTCATACAGGCATAAGGAAAAAACCCGTTGAAAGACAGAAGAAGTGACTGCCCAAACCAGATTGATGTTCCCATCTCCACAGCTGTAGCCAGGGTGGAATCAGAAATTACTGGTAGCTCAAATCCAAACAATTTGAGACATCCTTCTGCACATGGAAACACGAGGTTGCAACTCAGAGCAGACTCCTCGGTTCTGGTAGATGTGCTGTACATTAACCAATGTGAGCAGAGGGCGACACTGGTCTTGATTTCAGATAGTTTTGATATCAGAAGGCAAGTAAGAGAAGTGGAAGTCCAGTACCTTGTCCTCTTTCACCTTTGCTCCCTTTTTGTCCTGGGGAACCTGTTCCAAATTAAAAAAGCAAATATTTGAGAGCTGCTTGTGGAGAAATCCACTGATTCTCTTGTTCTGAGTACCTGTGTGAGTCAGAGATGTGAAAGCTCCCTCGTCTTGTGAAAAATTAACACCCTGAAGTGATTAAGGGTATGCAAAAGAAATGTGGCAAGAAAAGTAGGATAACACACAGCAGAATCTTCCTTATGTGTGACCCAAGAAAAGAGCCACTTTCAAAATCCCATCCACTCCACTTCCACTTGTGGAAAATGTATCTCATTCCCACTTCTACCTGCAAAATTATAGCCTTTAAGGTCTCCAGAAAAAGACACAATATCTCTTAAAGTACTTGAAGGAAGATCTACATCATGAGGTTTGCTCTCCAGGGACAGTAGAAAGTTGCTCCCAGTAGTTCTCCACATTTCTGTGGAGCTCCAGATTTCTGTGGTTTTGAGAGTAGGGGTGTTTGAAAAAACCTAGTGTGCTCTTCCCTCAGAAGCTATCCCAGAAAGCACTCATTGCTGTCTACTTCTAGGGACCAGGAGATGAGACCTACCTAGAGAGCAGCCCTTGGCCTGGAGCCAGCCCAATTACACTTTTCCCTTCTTTCAGAGGCAGAGCTCCAGAGGAGTGCATGGAGGAGCTCCACAGAGAATCTAGTTTATTTTATTTCTACTTTGTGCAACTTTTCTACTTTGTTCTACTTTTCTACTACTTTGTGCAAACAATTAAAAGGAAAAGCATATAGAGCACTGGTTACGTCCCATGGCCTGGTGTAACTACTGTTTGGTTTTTTTACTACAAGTCGTAGGGTTTTTGGAAACATTCTGTAAATGGAAGGAAAGTGGGGTAAGGATGGAGAGTAGCTGTAGTGTTGGCCCTTTTGAACAACTTTTGTATCCTACACAATTGTCAAATAGCCTCACTATTACATGTTTTCAATTTTGTGTTCCTAAATATCATGTTCAGACAGGATTTATCCCAGTGACATAGTATCCTACAAGATATCTCTGTACAAAGCAAAGGGGGGGCATTGATTGTTTCAGTTTTCTGGGAGATCAGGGATTTGGGAAAATCTAATGCATCTGTTTACTTGCATATATTTTAGCACACCTCCCCGGGGTGTGACACTGCACATTCTTCTTCTGGGAAGGCTAATCTGTCTGTTGAGTTCCTCCAAATGAGTTCTGCAAACATGCCTCAGAGAAACTTGTGCCAGTCTGTGATCTACAATCCCCAACCCAAATGCACTGTAAGCTCCACAGACCCCTTGGCAGACGTCCTCACCAGAAAGTCCACGTTCTCCCTTGTCTCCTTTTAGTCCTGGTTCTCCTTTTAGACCCTGTGTGCCAAAGTCACCCTTGCTTCCTTTTTGACCAACTATGCCTGGGATGCCTGGGTAGAAAGCAAAAAGTCATTGCCTTTGTCCCTTCCCAAGGAAAGAACGTGACAAGCATTTCACATTCATGCAGAAAAGTGGAATGTGACATTTTTAAGTTCTTTGCATCATCAGAATAAGTCATGCCATACAACAAGGGTTTACCTGGTAGGCCCTTGTCTCCCTTTGCTCCCTTTTGCCCTGGAACACCTATGATCATCAAAACAAACAAACAAACAAACAAACATTTATAAGACTGATATTTATACATTTATAAAAGCTTATGCAAACTAGTATTTGAGATGGATTTTAACTTATCTAATTTAAGTGTCTATACTATATGAATCTATCTCTGAATCTGGTGTCTTATTTCACATCATATTCAGTGCAGTCCATATCAAAAAAGAAAATACAGGCAGTGGAGAAACATCTTCTTCTGAAGCAGATCAGCTCCTGGTAATTTATTTCATATCCTAAACTCCACTGATGAGATAGAGAATCTCCTTCCAGCTGAATTTTCACTAACCATACAGAGAGCCAAGATATGTAAATTTAGGTGCATCAGACAAATTCAAACCTATATCACTGGGTCAGATGACTCTCATTCCTGTCATACAGGTGTCAATGAAGGTAGAAAGGTGCAGCACTTGGAGCTTGGTCACCTCCTGAAGGACATGAGAGGTTTCAAGCACTTATAAATTCAGGACTTTAAAGGGCTGATTCAAGAGAAGTACACCAGAACAGGTTTGTAAAGCAGAATATCACTCTATTTTTAGACAAAGAGGTGGCCTCCTTCAGGTGGAACATTGCAGAAAAGGCCTTGGTTCCCTACCCTAAGTTGGCCCCTGAAGATACTTCATCCTGTAGTGCTACAGAGGAGACCAGGACTGTTGCATGCTACTTAATATCCTTCTCTGTCAGATTTGCAGACAGTAAAATTTCTCTTTAGCTCCAGATTAGGGAGTTTGTTTTTCAGTTCATCTTAAACTACTGCATTGTTTGTGCATTTTCTATTTATAAAAAAATTCAGGGAACATCACCTTCTCATGTATGTTACAGATGGTAGAAACAACCCTCTGGTGAGTAGCCACCCCAGCAGTCTGGCAGAGGCATGTGCCTGCCATGACATCCTGAGGCTCCAAGAACAGGAGACAAAAGATCCTCTCCTTGCTATTGTAGTTCCTTTTCCAGTGCCTGCATGATGTGTGTTGTTGACTCCAAATCTGTTTTATTCTCCTTTACCTGTTATTCCTTGTTCTCCCTTTTGACCCCTGGGTCCATCACTGCCTGCTATTCCTAAAATGAAAAACAAATCAGGAAAGTTGAAGCCATCATAAAAAGTGAGGCCAGAGTAGGAGGTCACTGAGTTATAACTTTGAGTAATGTTGTACCTGGGCTACCTTTGGGCCCTTGGTCCCCCTTCTCCCCTTTCTGACCAGGTCTGCC
The DNA here is from genome assembly GCA_013400695.1 of Neodrepanis coruscans. Classification (NCBI taxonomy): domain Eukaryota; kingdom Metazoa; phylum Chordata; class Aves; order Passeriformes; family Philepittidae; genus Neodrepanis; species Neodrepanis coruscans. The sequence continues at coordinate 38,083 of VYZS01050204.1, forward strand.
TTCAAGGCCAGGATTTCCCACACGTCCATGCTGTCCAGGTACACCTTGAGGTTTGAGATAAAGCAGCATATATGAAACATACCATAAAACTTGAAGTAGACAAAAGGAAAGACAGGTCAATCACCAGCCGCTGCACTGGACAGACTAAATTGACCCTATGAAGGCAAAACAAATACTGTGTCTCTCCAAATCGCAGCCCTCCTGTGGCAGTGCTGATAGAGAAGCAGGGAGTGATGGTCTGGAGTGAAAGGATGTATGGACCCAGCTTCTTGCTGATTGTCAGCCTTGAAATGCGCAAGTGTTTTCCTAAAAGAGCAGCCAATTTCTGCCCTTGTATGTTCATGCACATGAGGAAGGAGGACACAACCCTCCACAGTACAGGAGCCTTCTTTCACTCTCATTCTCCTGCACAGTGAGCGGGGCACAGTTAAGGCTGCAGGATGAGCTTGCACAATGTTGGAATGTTGGAATGTTGGCATGTTTCTTCATCTAATCATCATCTTCTCTTACCTATGCTGGGATTTAGACTGGTTCAGTGTTCCTTGTCATGAAGCACCACATAAAAGAGATTGGTCTTACATCTCTAGAAGAAACTTCACCTTCTGTACTGCTTACCTGCCTCTCCTTTCTTCCCAGGAGGTCCAGGCTCCCCCGTACTCCCTGTAACAACATCCTGGCATGAGTGCTAACGAAGCTTAGCTCAACACTCAGTTAGGATAGCCCTGCACCACAGCACATGAGTGCTGATGGTGGGACTTACCATTGAAACCTGGCAGTCCTGGGACTCCCTGCTGTCCCTGAGGACCCATGAGTCCAGGTGGCCCAGGGTCTCCCTTCTTGCCTGTGTCACCTTTCTGTCCTTCAACACCTATCAAACAGCACAGCACACATGTATAAGTTAAAAAAAAAGATTCATTGTCTCTGCAGCCTGTGGAGCACATCTGTCTAGCCACACCAGTAGCAAAGTTTGGCCTCACACCTGCATTTATTATTCAATGGCATTCCCATAAAGCTGTAGGAGGACAGGGCTGGTGTTTTGGATTCACCTTTGACTCTGTAAGACTGTCTGGCCAGATGTTTTTCTGATCTGCTGTTAAAGACTTGCAGTGGTGCCATGATACATTTCCAGTCTATACCCTAAACTATCCCTACCACTAGAATGTTTCCTCCTTTAGTGAAATATCACTTATTGCAGTCTGTATTCTTCCCTTCTCCTAGCCACAGTGGAGATACAGGACAGCATATTCCACTCCTGTGCTTCCAAAGTTACCTCATCTCCCCTTAGCCTTCTCTTCTCTGAGTAGGTTATCAGTGTGCTCCAAAAGAGCCGAAAAAGTCCTCACCTTTTGGAATTCTTCCTACAGTCATTTCTCTCTTCTGGAGTAACTTGTACTAATGAGTGTACTGTAGCATGCAGGATCTGATGGAAGATCTGAGGAAGCTCTTATCAACCTGTCCAACTGTCCTCCCTGCTCTGCACCACACACATCATCTGCTTTCTTTTCCTATCCTGCTTTCAGCTCATGTGAGACCACTGAGTAACAGCTATCCAGGAGATTCCCACTAATGCATGTTACATGGGAGAAACACATTACATAACTCTGGTACTTAAAGTGTATAAAGTCAGGCTCATGTAAGATATAAAGCTATCAGAAAGACATTTCACTAAAATAAGGTCTAACATTGACATGCTTGTGCATATAAATTATATTGCACTATTTTATACCACAAAAAGCCTACTGCAAACATCGCTGCTTTAATCTAGGATAGCCTGCTAATTGAATATCTGTGGCTTTCATTAGACAAAGGTCACTCCATAAAGAGATTTCCATGGTGCAGAGTCAACATTTTGCATGACCTCTTCCCCCAGCCCTCCTTTGGGAGCTTTGTTGAAACGTGACATGAAATAAAACCCCTTCAGATCAGGTTGATTGTTCCGTTTACCCAGCTCCCTCACTGATGGGCAAACGACACTCAGGGCTGCCTGGATTTTTATGAAATACTGACCTGTGAAGCCTTCTTCTAGTGTTTTACTTAGAAGGAGTTTTAACAGAAATACAGGTGAGAATCTTAAATAATGAAGTCTTACCTGGAAACCCCATCTCTCCTTTTTCTCCTTTCACTCCTGGCTCACCCCTTAGACCAGCAGGACCAGGACCCCCTTTGCTGCCCTTCTCACCCTGTGGTCCATGTAATCCTGCAAGGACAACATCACTTTCCAGATGCTTCATTGGATGCAGTGTCTAGTGAATGCCAGCAGCAGGACACGTGGCTCAGCTGTGGGCATGAGCCAAACTCTGTTCTCTATGCACTTGAGAGCAGTGCTGGTGACAGTGGGAAATTGGCCCATTGTGACTGTTGCACATTGACTTTTAAAATAAAATTTTTTCTTCTAAGTTTTGCTTTTGCTCCCATTAGCTTTCCATAGGCTTATTTCCTTCAACGACATTCTTACTGACTTACACCTTGACCGAGGGCAAGATTGCCCATAAAATCATCCATAAAGCCACTTTATGCTCATCCACAGAAGTAATTCAGGTGCCAGAAAAGCCTTACCTTGGGTTCCTTGGTCTCCCTTTGTCCCTGGTGGTCCCCGGAGCCCTGAGACATAAAATACATATATCAGCTGACACACACCATCTATTTGCAGTAATGGCTAAAAAGAAGAGATGAATTTTCTAATCACCCTTTGTGCATGCAATTTCAGTCACCAGTGAGGCCAATCTTCAGCTGGCAGGGACCAGCACAACTACTTGAGTGAAGTCCTTGGAGCTCATCTGAGTGCATGGCTGGGCAATGGCCAGCTGTCGTCCAGCCAAGCCCATCTCATGGGGACCACTGGGGAGATCTTTCATGAAAATGCACTGAACTATTGGGCTCTGATGTGTAATAATATTGTTTGGCAGGAGATGCTGTTTCAATGTTGTAAGTGCAGCCAGGAAGATATGAAAACATGATTTTTAAATAAAATTATAATTTTTTTCTTAAGAAAAGCTCATCAAGTGTAGCCAAGAAGTAGGAATGGATGAGCTACAGACCCGACACAATAAAGGTGACAGTTTAGATCATCATTGTAGAAGCATAGAAACTGTTGCCTAGTCTGACCTCTGCTCAAAGTGGAGGCAACATTAGCTCACAACTTGCTGCATCTTCACAATCTGGAGACATTTATGTCCTGCAGCAGGTTCTACCCAAACCCACAGGTAACCAGGGCAACAGCTTGTGCATGGCTATGAAGGGCAGCCCTTGCACCCAGCTCATTCCTGAATCTGCACCATTGTTTTCCTAGGGACAGGGAGGGCAAGGTCCCATTTCTGTCAGTATTACGTGCACTGTTCAGCTGCGGCTCTACACAGAAGAGACTGTGGGGGTCTCCCTGAGCTGCCCTGAAGTGAGCTGGACAGCAAGAATTGCTATGACTGGGAGAGAAAGCTCGGCTGTCTGCTGGTTGTGGGATGAACCTAAACCTCCTCATTGGTCCTCCCTTGTCTTATGTGAACATTTGGGATGGTTATTGCACAAAATGACCAGGTACAGTTCCTCCACCACTCCTGAACTTTTCTGGTGGTGTATCAGTGAGGAGACAGAGCCAAAACATCCTTCTGTGGTGGCCATTGACCTCTGCAGGAGCACTCAAGCCAGCCAAGGCTCCTGAAAGATCAGTCAAAAGGTACAGCAGTCCTTATGTCCAGGGCATTGGGTGTGTACACATTGGGTAGGGTCTGGGTCTAGAGATTAAAATCCCAAATCCTCATTTCAGGCCTCTTAGAGAAAGAGGAAAAGAGGAAAAGTTTACCAACATACCTGGTGGACCAGGATCTCCTTTGCGTCCAGGAGGCCCTGAAATAAATATTTAATAGATATTTTTCAGTAGCCAGCACTCAGCGAGGAGCATAATAGTATGGGATTGAAAGGCTTGAGGTCTGGTCTGTAGATACCACCCTTTCAGATGGCACCAGGAGTCCAAATCTACAAATTACAAGAGAGAAGAAGAGCGCAGAGTCATATGTGCAGCTGCAGAAGGGATCTGGGGGTCTGCACAGAGCAGTGCTCCAGCTCTATCAGGTGTGCCCAGCTCCCTGGCTAGAGGGTCAGGAGCCAACTCCAACCCTGGGCACTGGAGCATCACTGACAGGAAGACCAAATCTTGCCCTAGTTTTTGGTTCATCTGAACCAGGTTTTTCATCCAGCTTTGCTGGATGAGGAGCCAGGTCCCCCCACTATAGAGCCTGTATGGATAAATGGAGCCATACCTGCAACCAGGGTGATGTTGTTCACCATCATCATCAGGTTCGCATTGCTGCTTTTGATTATGGTGATTTCCTCTTCTAAACTTCTCCTCCAGTTTTCTTCATGTCTCATGTACTTCTCAGCAGAGCTTCTCTCCAAAATCAGATCGTTGGCAAAGGAGCTCTTTAGAATCTCTTCTGTATAGGAGGTATTTTGCTCTTGAAATTTCTGTATCTCTCTCTGCATCTTAAACACTGAGAAAACAAAAAGCCCGTACAGTGAATACTCCCTGTCCAGCCTGGCTTGGAAGTGCCTATTTGGCACAGCAGTTCCTTGGCACCTGGGGAGAACACCTGGGAATAAAGACCACCCCTGTTTGACCCAGGGAGGTGGTTTTCACGTGCCAGTCCTTGCTGCAGCCAGAAGTGCTTTTGTAAATGTAAAGCACATGTACGGAGTGAGGGAATGATTTCTTGCAGAGGCTGCTTTACCTTGCAGTGTGTGGAGGAGCCTCTGTGTTCCCTCAGAGGTTTCCGGTCTGTGTGCTCTTTCATACTTGCCCATGCCCCCAAGAGTACCCAGCAAAGCTCTCTTTTGATGTGAAGCCCACGGTGAGGTTGTAGCATTACCTTTGTACATCAGCAGCCCCTGGCCAGCCGTCAGCAGCAGCAAGCAGATGCCAAGGGCCGTCCGACCACAGCATGTGGATGGCTTTCTGTGGGCTTGAGGCTCTGAAAACAAACAGAAGTAGGGTAGGCATACTTCCACATCTCTTCCCTACAAACTCTGCTTGCTTCCAGCCATTTCAGGCTTGGCCACAACAAATTAGCAGTGTTTTCCAGCAATGGGGAGCAGCAAGGTCCCTCTACAAGAGTGTTTGATCCTGTCAGCAAGGCAGGCTGCACTGGGGCTTTGCATTGCAATTCATTTGGCTATCTTTTCCTTAGCCAATTTAACCACATCAATTCCATCAAGACTTAATTCAGCTTACAACAGTATGAATGTAGTGGTTCTCCCCTTTCTACATCAATAAACTCCCTGTTTCCATAACTTTTAGTTGTCCCAGGTTGCCATTCAAAGTTTTACTCAAAGCATCAAGACTGTTGCATACATATGATACATATGATAACAGTGATGCATGTATGCAGCAAAAGAAATGAAAAATCAATAATAAACTGAATTACAGAACAAATGGGAACAAGTCATAACATGTAAAACAAATCATTACCAGCAAGTGTAAAAGAAATAAACTGCTTTGTTGAATTTTGGCCTTCAGGAAGAAAACAGGTATTTCAGAAGCATTAATAACTACTTCAGATGCTCAGTAAGTTACCCATAATTGAGTAAATTTTTTTTTCTTTTTCAAAGTAATGTAATCAGAAGTTTATAGACTTAGTTTTAAAGGAGTGCAGGGTTTTAATTGGTTTTACAATAGAATGGTCTAGTCAGCAATGAAGTATTTATATTCAGCTAAAAATTCAAAATCTTACATTTTTTTATTGGGTCTGGTGATTTTAGTATCTTAACTATTAAGACATGGAAGTTTTACTCAAGAAAATTAGGCATTTCTAAAGCAGGAAAATAACTAGGTTTTTTTCTGATGAACAGTATCAGCTTTTGGCTAGAAAGGACATTTTGACGTACTTTTATTTTTAAATGGCAGTTAATTTACTAGCAAAATCACTGTAAAAACATTTAATATGCAATATTTAATTTCCATATATTGTTTTAGACCAGATAAAATCCATATAAACACATTTAATAAAAAGAAACCTTACCACTTATCTGAAAGGTAGTGGTAGTAGCTGAGGCAAACCCAATCTTCTCAGAAATGCTGAGACTGTTCATATCACTCGAATTTCCATCTTCCCCATGTCTGTCTTTAATTTTCATGATGAATTTCTTGTGGCTAACCTAAAGCCTTATCAGGTTATGGACAATAAAGAACTGAAGGGACTTCTTCTCTGTGTCCCAGTTTGATACACTTTGTGATATGCATTTCCTATCTGGTCAGTTTTTATAGACTACTGAGAACTCTGATGTGGTAATTTCAACAGTTCCTCAAAAAATCCCATGGCTAAAATGTTCAGCTGTTCTTGTGTGCTCACTTGGAGTCCATGGAGCCTTGGGTAAGATTCTGGAAGATGTTCAGCCTGTAGTTATTCACCATCTCTGCACTGCAGCAGGGTTAAGCATGAGATGGATATTTTGTTCCTAACACAAGTAAACCTCCTCACATAGTCAGGAAGATTCCACGTGCAATGTTAGCTTGGAGATCCATCCCCTGGGAGGGGAGGATAAGAACTCTGTCATAGTGAAACACACAGTAATGGTGCATTACTGTGCACAAAAGAATCAGGAGGAATTGTAAAGACAAACAAATGATGGTGGGATGGGGAATGCTGAAGACCAAATGGGTTTGGGATGGTACGGAGAAGACACTTGCAGCCTCTTCGAAGTCTCTCCAGCCCCTGCTTCCTCCCTGATCCATTTTTTACACCTATGAACACAATTCCTACCTCTCCACCATTTCTTTGCTCACATCCCATAAAACTCACCCCTGCAGACCTTGCATGGCATTTGGCATTTTGGCATCTCCATCTGTGTCAGGTTTGATTTTGACTTTGCAAAGCAAAATGACTCACCTGAACCCATAGGCAGGAGCCGTTGGTAGGTGCTGGGCAGAGCCCTCTGCATCCACGCTGCCACCACCATGTGCTGCCCTCTTTGAGGTGCAGGGCAGTCCCTGTCACAAGATTTTTTCCTGGGCAGCTGGTCTGTGTTCATCCCTGGGGCTGCTGGGTCCTCACTGCTTTGCTCGGCCATAGAATAAAGTGTGGCCTAAGCTTCAAGTGGAGGTGAGCTGGAAATCTACACTCTGCACAGAGTAATGGAGTGAAGTCCTTAGGTCTGAACCTGATGTACAGATCTCTGAAAGACTTAAACTAGAAATATGTGGGGATTTTTAAATTCACTTCTGTGTTCTCTTTTCAAATGTGGTCATGCTGATTTGTCATCAGCAGGGAAGAAGAGAAATCCTGTTACCATACATACTGTTACACTCTGTGTGGGAATTGGGGTAACTTGCTTCCTTGTGAAGGGCTCAGATATGCCCTTGAATTAGGGTGGCTTGAAGGTTACCACTGATCAGCTGAGTCATAGTAACTGCCTGCACATCCTCATGCTTCATGGCATCACCTCCTTGCTGGGGTAAGAGTTCCTATCCAGCCTATTTCTGATGGTTCAGGTGGCTCAGCTGAGCACTCTGCACAATCCTGAAACTATCTACTCTTACTGGGCTGGGTGACAAGCTGGGAGTGACTACACTTGTGCTGCCAAGTGGATGTTTGTAGGGATGGATGTGATTCAGGTGCATGCAGTGAGCAGATTTACAGCAGAGAAGCTTTAAACAATACTTCTAGTCAAATCCATTTTACTTCAAATTATTAAAAATAAGCTGGCAACTGTAGTATTCAAAGGGTCTCCTAAAGACAAAAGGTGCCTTCCTTCCCTGAGAAAGAAGTTCAGGGATAAGTTATTGCATCACTGAAGGCCATGCTGTGGCCATGCCACTCTCAGTGGTCCAGATGGCATGGATGCAAAGGCAGGAGTAGACAACCTCAATTTTCACAGCCTGATCTGTACTGCTTCATGTTTTGAAGTCAAATTTTCCACTGTGGGGGAGAAAGTTATGATCCCTCCAACTGTATTTGGCTACCCAGCTGGTCAAACCTTTATTTCTAGTTGATGTAGCCCCATGCAGCTCTGCAAGCTGCCACATTCTCATTTTTCAGGTGAGCACCTGTCTGCTTGGGAGCATTGCAGTGTGTTTCTACCTGGATGTCAGCCTCTGCAGAAAGGCAGCAGATTTCCCACTACATGTGGTGCCTAGGGTCTCAGCCCCACCATGAATGCCAGAGATCATGTACTAACATGCTGGCTCAGCCCTTTCGTGCACTCGCTGCTGCTGCTCCCACCCTGATTTCTGCTGTCTTTCATTTCTCACTGCACCATCACTGACTGCAGCAATAGGTTGACTCCGATTTTGCAATCATGGTTACTAAATTAGGAAAGAAAAAAAGAAAAGAAACTGCTGATTCAGTGCAGTCTCCCTGGTTTGATATTTTGCTGAAACAATGGGATTATTAATAGAATAAATTCCCAGCACGTTATGGGACGTGTCTGCTGGGCCATCACTCTTACCCTTTGGGCTCTCTGTGAGGAAGCCCTGGTTCCCCTCCTCCTGCTGGTCATCCTGCTTCCCCTGACATAGTCTGCTGATATTCAAGGAAGACCTTGAAGTCTTCTGGCTCACACCTTCCCTTCCTGCACTATGGCTTCAGTGCCTAGTGATGGGCAGAGGGTGCTCCCTATGCTTTCATTGTAAATGTGCACCACATCTGAACCAAGTTTCATAAACAGCTGCCTGAAAGTCACGGTCCTGGGGATAACTGCTGGTGAAGGGAAAAGGAAGTGGCCAGGAAGTGGCTGGTGGAGAGGAAAGTCCCTGGCCATATCCACTACCTTTCTCATCTCCTTCCATCACCGTTGTCTCCTGCAAGCATTTGACACCACCAAGAGCTCTCGGCAGAGCAAAGCGATGTACCTCCAAAGTCCAGCCTGGCAATAGCTAAACAGAGTGGTTCCCAGCAGCGGTGCTGCCAGGGTGCTTGAACAGATGTCAGCTTCTTCAGGATAACCACTTATCCCAAAAGAAAAGTAGTAGCGATTTTCTAAAGATTTTTTTCCCCCAAATGAGAAGCTATCCTAGCTCAGAGGTGTTTCTCTATTTGCCTACAAGACACTAATTTTTCCAAACTCTTCTATTTGATTGCAGATTATCTCAGACATAAATGGGAAGAATGCAGAAGGCTTTCCTGCCCTTCCAGGGATGAAGAAGTGAGGAGGTGAATGGTACAAACAGGTCCTACATTGGGTAAGCTGAGGCAGGAATCCCCACCATTTCTGCTGTCGCCTCTGACAGACTGAAGTGAGAGTGGCAGCTGGAAAAGTGATAGTCCCAACACCTGTGCTCATATTTCTGCAGATGGGCTTCAGAGCAAAAAAAATCATCCTGCTCACAGACCACACTGCTCTCTGACAGAACCCCGTCCCCCACAAATATCTGTGATTTGACCTGTGACGCAGCCCATTCATGTCCACTGCAAAGCCAGCAGTGATCAGAGCTGTATAGTTGACTCTCTCAAAGGCAGGGAGGCCCTGCAGAGAGACCTCAACAAATGAGAGAACTGAGCAATCACCAACCATAAAAAATTCAACAAGATAAAATGCTGGATTCCGCACGTGGATGCATGTACAGACTGGGGAATGAGATGCTGGAAAGCAGTGCTGGGAAAGGAACCTGAGGGTCCTGGTTGACAGCAAATTGAATATGAGTCAGCAGTGCCCTGGCAGCCAGGAGGGCCAACTGTGGCCCAAGGGTGCATCAGGCAAAGCATCACCAGCTAATCAAGGTAGGGGATTGTCCTACTCTGCTCTGCACTAGTGTGGCCTCACCTGGAATGTTGTGGCAGCTTTGAGCACAGCAGTATAAGAAAGATATTAAGCTACTAGAGGGTGTCCAAAGGAGGACAACAAAGATGGTGAAGGGCCTTGAGGGGATGTTGTATGAGGAGCAGTTGAGGTCACTTGGTCTGTTGAGCCTGGAGGAGACTGAGGGGAAACCTCATTGCAGTTACAACTTCTTTCTGAGGAAAGAGGAGGGGCAGGCACTGATCTCTTCCCTGTGATTATCAGTGATAGAGCCCATGGGAATGGCCTGAAGTTGTGATAGGGGAGGTTTAGGTTGCATCTTAGAAAAAAGGTTCTTCACCCAGAGGATGGCTGTTTGCTGGAACAGGCTCCACATGGAAGTGGCCACAGCCACTGACAGAGTTCAAGAAGCATTTGTATGATATTCTTGTGAACATGGTGTGACTCTTGAGGATGGTCCTGTGCATGGTTAGGAGCTGAACTTGATGATCCTTGTGAGTCCCTTCCAACTCAGCATATTCTGTGATTCTGTGAATTACCTCGTCAGTCACAGGCTCAGGCTCATTAGTAAACTAAGCTCAGTTCATTTTTTTTCCACGCCTCCCCCCCACCACTTTACCAAATTTTTTAGTCTTTTGTCTATTTGTAATAAAAAAGATATTGTTGAATTTTGACATATCTGCTCTTGTAGTGGATTGACCCTGGCCACCAGTCAAACACCCACTCAGCTTTTCTCTTAGTTTCCCTTCCTAAAGGATGGAGAGAAAGTAGCCAGAAGGTGAGAAGACTCACGGGTCAATGTAAAACAACAGTTTAATAGGGAAAGCAAAAGATGAACTTGCAAGGCAAAATAGAAAGAGGAATTCATTCTCTACTTCCCAGCATCAGGAAGATAGGCAACTGCTTCCTGGAGATCAGGGTCCTCAGCGCCCGTGATGGCTGTTTGGGCTGACAAATGCATGAAACAAAAACTTCCTCCTTCTTTCCCTGAACCTCTACCACTGAGCTTGACATCATATGGTGCGGAATATCCACAGGGTCTGTTTGTGTCAGCAGCCCCAGCTGTGTCCCCTCCTGATCTCTTGTCCAACCCCAGCCTGCTCCCTGCCTTGGCACCGTGCAAGGTCTGATCACCAATAACCAAACCACCAGTGTGCACCAACCCTGGTTTTGCCCCAAATTCAAAACAACAGTGTACTCTGTTGGGCTGCTGTGAGAATGTTGCCTTCAGCCCAGTCAAACCCAGTGCAGCTCTCCAGTATGATAGTGTTGATACTAAAATGCCTTGTTCTCCCAGAGGAAGGAGAAGGACTTTGATGCCCATGGACATCAGGAGGCATTACTGAATTCAGGATATGTCAAAGCAGGGTGTGAGTGACTTGCCCACCACCAGCTTATGGAGGTACCAGATCTGTGGTCTCCCTTGTGATTGTCCCACAGACTGCCCAGCTCAGCCCTGGTCAGGAACCCCTGAAAAAAGAGTGTATCTGGCTCTAAGGGCAAGAAATGGTGCATTACATGGAGAGTTTCCATGAAGAAGAGAGTGAGGCCAATAGACAAGTTCTAATGCCAGAGCATTAAAACAAACCTTGAACCTGGACCCATATGGGAGCCAGGGCTTTGTTATGAAGCCCTCCCATGTCCCTGCACGCCCAGACCTGTGCTCAGAGGTTCTGGCTGCTGCAGTAGCACCTGGGTACTCCTGAGACTGTGGAGAAGCACTTGTGCTAAATCAATAAAATCCCCAGCAATGCCTGGCTGACATTTCTCCTTTCTAGCTTGATGTGTTGCTTGGCTTTGTTGTAGAGATTGAAAACAGATTTTCTTTCCCTTCTGTGAGTTATGTTAATTTGTGTTTCATCAGAACTTGCCTCTTCCCCTCCTTTTCTTTTTTTTCTTTCCCTTTAGGCTGGATCCAGCTGCACCATGAATTCAAGGAACCACCTGCAAAATATTTTAATGACTTCAACCTGCTCTTTGAGGTGAATTAATACCAGGGCAGTCTCCACAGCATGGTGAAAGTCAGGCTTGGCTAAGCAGCCCACCCTCAAAGCTGAAAAATACATTCTACAAGGCAGATGCTCCTGACAGGCAACTTTGTTTTCAAGGTCTTCTTACGGTTTCTTGTTCCTCTCCTGAATACAGTTGTCCCCAATTTGGGTAACAGCTGATCCTGGGGACGATGTATCTCAGACCAGCTTAAAAACAGGAGGGATAATGAGACATGCAAAAACCAGCCACACAAGGGATGGGTTAGATCTGCTAAATCTGCTAATTTATCTACTATAAACAGTGCAATTACAGCTGAAGGGAGGCATCTTCCATAGCTTACTCAGTGTATGTAGCAGCTCAGTGCTGTAGGGAGAGATCAGCTGCTTCCTATTGCTCCTTTTTTTCTGGAATGCTTTGTTTCACCCCATGTATTCAAAAAGGCAAAAAAAGACTTCTCTAAGCACAAATCACAGTGTACCCTTGTTCCCACTTTCTTCCATCCCTTGGACTTGTAAAATTCAAGAGTCATTTTAGATTTGTCAAGCAGCTATTAGTGACATCAAATGATTCTGCAGGTCCTTTCTGCCCAGGTGTGTGTCCCACAACCAACCTAGATAGGAAAAGGTGTCCTTAACTCGCTCTCATGTCTTTTTCAGGAAAATCTCTGGGAGTATGTGAGGTTCAGAGTCATTGTATTTTTAGATATTAAGCTAGGCAGGTAGTCAGTACATTGTTCAGAAGGACATCCCTAAAGAGGTTTATTATCGAGTATTGTCCTTGCACTGGGGCACATCCCAATTAATTGCCTGCACATCAATGCATTACTCTGGATTTATCTCAGGGTAAACATATTAAGGAGCTAATACTTGGGCTTCCACTAGACACCACAGGATGGTTTGTCTCTGACAAAGTTTCTGGCCCTAATTTTCATGT
>VYZS01050204.1:50846-68189 GCA_013400695.1 Neodrepanis coruscans
GGCCCTAATTTTCATGTCCTGAATGCTACTGGCAAACACTTCAGCTTGAAAATCCATTAACTTGTTATCACCCCATGCCCCTTATTCAGTGAATGCAGAGAGCAAACATGTGTGTGAGCAGCTATATACACAGGCTTGAAACCATCACAGACAGCAGTCCATACAGAACTAACTCAAAGCAACTGTCCTGTAAAACATGTGTGCAGTGCTAGGCATTAAGGTTCAGACCCTGAAAATCCTCCAGACTTCCTTGTTTCTCAGTTTTCTGCTGCCCCTAGAGAGCAAAAACCAGTCCTCCTGTTAAATCATCTTCCGTAATTGCTATGGAGACACTGGGTGCTTCAGAGACCAAAAGTCATGACTTTTCCCCTTGAATTTCCTTCCTTCATCTCCTGCCCTGTATTCTCAAGTCTCTTTGCTGTCCTCCTGTGCAGCTCCTCTGGGTGCTGATGTGAGAGCTTTGCTCCCGTCTGATCAACACAGCTCTGAAAAAACCTCGATTCCCTTGCAATGACTTTCCTGCCTGCCAGTGACAGCCACGTGTGCCAGAGTGCCAGTTGCTCAATCTCCTGCTAGGAAATGATAAGCTCAAATGTGAAACTCACAGCATCAGCACAAGGAGGGGGGAAAGTGACATAAAAAGATTGCCATCCTTCAAAACACAACATCTACGAGAAATCAGTCAGTTTGTAATCACTGCATTTCTCTCCACAGATCTAACCTTCAGATCAGTATGGGCTGTTTTCTCATAATTAGGACCAATAACTGACCACTGCTTCTCCATTATGGTATTCAGCAATGATAACTAATTCTTAATTAATTTTTTTGATTCTCCACTATGTCTCAGCATGAAGGTGTCTGCCTCAGAAGTACCTCAGGGAAAGGGAATAAGAAACTGGTGAAAAATGGAAGGAATGGGGTGAAGCATCTGTTGGGGTGAAGCAGAGAACCCCGTCAGAGTGGCAAGGGCCTGGGAGAAAACAGTGCAGTGGGTGCTGCTGGGTTAATATGTCAGTCCCACATTGCTGAGAACAGGCCAGTGTCTCCAGGGCCATCAGTAAGGTTTGCTTTTGTCCACATGGGCACATGGGTGGTGAATTGGGACTTGAGTGTATGTGAAACCTTTTGACGTGCCTTCTCACCTGCTGGTGGCAGGCTGGTTGTTCTCACAGTTCACATTTTCTACAGTGGCTGAAAGGCAAGTGCCATTGTTTCTTCTTTCCCATACAGAAACAAAAGCAAAGACCTTGTTCAAAATTCTCCTTCCAGCATCTCACAAAGTGGGCTAGTGCTAGTAGCAGGTGTGACTTAAGATGGTATCAAAAAAGCAAAGAAAATTACTTTTTCTTTTCATGCTTTATGATGACTTATTTCTTTATAAGAAACTGAGTGCAAGCGTCCAAATGCCTGGAGAACTACAAGATACTCAGATCTTGCCAGTGGCTAACTTACTCAAAGTGCGGGCAAGCCTTTCAAGGGAAAAGAATTCTTTTTTACTGACCTTCAGGCTTTTGTGCCTCTTTCTATAAGCAACACACACCTTATTCTGGGAACTAGCTGGGAATTCCCTTTGTCCTTCTACACTTGCAATGACAGATCAAGCAGCACTGAACTGCTTTGATCGCTTTGATGAATAAAACTAGAATTTGCCCCACGGCTCTGACTCTTATTTAATTCCAACCTTTCCCATTAAAATGTCTTTTTTTTTGTTTTTTTTTAGGTTTTTGTAGGGGGTTTTTTTTCACCAAAATACCTGGAAGCAGTGGGCCTCTTGGGTTCTCACACTTGAATAGGAGTTAAAGACCTAGAAGGCTTGGGCAGAGCAGCTCGATCCTTCAACATCATTAATTCAGGAATATTGCTCTTCTCGCATACTTATGAGTATTTGAGCAGAGTTTTGATAGAAATCTGATGGACCCAGGCTCTTCTCAGTGGTGCCAAGCGATAGAACAAGGGACAACAAGCAGAAGCTGATGCACAGAAAGTTCCACTTGAATATGAAGAACTTCTTTACTGTGCAAGTGACCGCACACTGGAATAGATTGCCCAGAGAAGTTGTGGAATCTCCTTCACTGGAGATATTCAAGAACCATCTGGACAGTATTCTGTGCTATGTACTCTAGGATGAGGTTGGACCAAATGACCCCACTGTGAACCCTTCCAACCTGATCCATCCTGTGATTCTATGAAAAGGGCTCTGCATGCCACAGCCTCTGCATGTCCTGTGTGTGTTGTCTAGAAAGGCAAGTTCATATGGCAATGGTGATACCCGGCACTGATAGAGCAAAGAACAAGTGAGTACCATTGAAGGCTGTTTCCATACAGGGACAGTAATCACTGAAATAAAAAGTATGGTTCTTAATAAATTCCCTCTGTTCTAACCACCAGGGAACCTGGCAGAAGGCACAATGTCAGCAAAAACAAAAATCAAAACCACACATGTATATGTAATTTAAAAGAAGCAGACTGGGGAGGAAAGGGAGAAATCAGTTAAAAAAAGGTTTTCACTATCAGTCAAATATTTAACTCTAGCTCAATAAAATAGTAAGATTGGTTTACCATTATTTGCCTTTATTAATGAGTCAGATATCTTTAGTTCAATACAGCACTCTTGATGGCATCAAGAAATTCTACATGGAAGCAATTGATTACATTCACCATTGTGTTCAAATGAGCTGAGCTGGTGAAAACGTCCATGCAGTAGGCTGTTTAATGTTCCCAAGGTGTGTGCAGATTTAGGGCCTTACTCAGATGGTGTTGGCTTAAAACATCAGCTTCTGGGACATGTCAACAGGCTTTGGGTAAGGCAGGACCAGGGAAAGCCATGAGAGGAGCCACAGTCATGATGATGAAGAGGAGCATTTCTGTGCCTGCTGTTAGAGTCAGTGGGGCAGGAGAGCTGGAGGACTTTGCCTAGCACACCCCTGGAGTTGTGATGGTCCCCAAAGCCCTCCTTAGTACTCCTCAAATTCTTCCTTTTTAATAATATTTGGGCCACAGAAGGACACAGCCAATGCCTCAGGCCTGCCTTCCTTCTCAGTGATACTCTGGCAGAAGCCCTGGCTTACCCCATACCCTTGTTTTGGGGATGAAGTCAAGGGGTTGGGCGTGTGCACGAGGCTTGGTGTGTTTGCCAGCACTGGACTAGGCGAGGACTGATAAGGGAGGTCAGCCCAACTAGACAGATGCTAAGCCAGTCAGCCTGGCTCCTGCTCTCCTCCCAGCCGCATCTGAAAGGGATTTGCAGAGACCTTGGGACTGAGGCTTCAAGACTCTCTCCTTGCCAAAAATATTAGAATGACAATGTAAAAAATTAGAGCTCCTGGCATCAATAATGTGTGTGACAATTGCAGTGGATTTCTGGCTATCCCAATTTTTTTAACTAAATTGCCCCAAGTGAGCAAGATGGTAAGGAGCTTTTCCTGCAATGTAAGTACATAGCTGAGTGAATTGGACCAAGGTGCCACCTGTTAATCATTATAAGGTTTTGTCTGCACAACATCAGTCTTGCACAGATCTGCTTATGAAATCATACCTTTCCCATTAAGTGCAGCTTGAGTTCTAAAAGGGAATTCAGATTGGCTTGGCATGAAACTTTGTATAGGGCTAAGAAAACCTGGGAGAGATGGCCCCGCTTTAGGTAACGAAAGAAAAAAATAAAAAAAAATTAACCTGACTTCTCTTCTGTGGTGCATTGAAAAGTCTCTTCTTAAGTACTGTGGATTGGTGGAGTGGTCTAAGGTGGGAAGAATATTAAAAAAGATGTCAACATTCCAATAAATGTATGTGCCAGAAATAAACGCATTATATGTTAGTCCATCAGAACAAGCTAAATAAAGGTATTCTTTTATGGAGAGCGACAGTCTGATGACTCACATCATTAAGAGGAAAAAAAATATCAAAGCAGAAATGAGATCAAGTTTCCAAAGTCACCTCACATTCAGAGTTCATTCCCTCAACCAGTCAAGGGATGGATATTTGATGAATAAGATCCAGAGGGGATCTCAAATCTATAGAGTTTTGGGTGTGCATTTTTCTTTAACTGTCTGCTGCTTTCCCTCCTTAGGTTCTCTGAAACTCTGGATTAGAAGTGGCCTTTGAGTATTTGTCCCAAAACTTTTCCCCAGACCAAGAAGAAGAACAGCAAAATCCTAAAGCAAAATGAAGAGATAGTGGATCAAGGTCATAGATTTCATTCTCCAGCTTGAGAGTGTGATGATCCAGACTAACAACAAGCAGATGGGAAGTTAGGCACCAGTCTAAGTTGGCTGCCTTTTGCAACAGCAGCAGGGCTTGGTCTACAGTGCAACATGTTTCTGGTGGAGCCATGCTGGCTGGGGAGAAAAAAAACATTGCACCTCCTCACAGAAAGCTGAGCCAAGAAAACTTTTGTTCTAGATAGTGTTTTGTCAGCCTAGCAACACTGTTATTAGAGATGATACAGCTTTGCTGGCAAGAAAAATACTCAACTAATACATGCAAAAGTCTGATATGATGTCTCTAGTAGCATGATCTTACCAGGAGATTTATCATGCCAACAAGGTCTTCCTTGGTGGTCTGCATGGGAACCCTCTAGCTGGGAATAAGCCTGAGCAGCTGGTGGCAGGAGGAGGGAAGACACACTGTACCTGGCTCTCTGCTCTGTTCCCTGGTACCAACACAGGCAGTTGGGAAGAGATGAGGTCTTTTGTCTGGTTTTGCTTAGATAAAGCCCTCGGCGGGGTAAGTCCTAATGCTTTTTGGCACGTGGATAACATTCTTAGAAAGCTCTCCAGCAGTGACCCATCACGGGAAGGGGACAACAATCAACAGCTCATGGTGGGTGTTGTATTGTGTAGACTCTACTCAAAGTTCAAGTCCTCATTGTAACAATAAGGGTCTTTGAGGTTCATTTGTCACATACAAAAAGAAAAAATAAAAAAAAGAAAAATATTAAGACAAAGACATGTAGAGATGTCTCCCATCCTAGGAAATAAACAAATCCCCATCCCATGGCAGTGCTCCAGGCTGGCAAAAAGCTCACATTACTTAATTATGATATGTTGCATATACCAAATAGCAGGGGACAACCCCCCTCCTTTATTCTCACAGTCTACTGTGGCTGTGTCTGCCTTGCAGCTGTTCAGAGCACATTTATCAACACGTCTCAGCATCCCAGTGCAAGAAGAGGTGCTTGAGATGCAACCCTGGAGAAAGAAACTGCAATGGGGAAGACCTGATCTTACCCTTAACAGTGCGGAACTGTCTTCTTCCTTTTGCAGGCTGATTTCCTTCTCTTTAAATGCAAAGTTGGCTGTAGTTCTTTGTGAGGTTTTCTCCTAAAAGAACCAACTGCCTTTTTGCCTCCACATCAGTTCTTCCTTGTCACCACCCTGGACTCAGTGCAGGGCGGACCAGTTGCCACATTGCCACCAGCAGAATTATGTGGACAGTGAAGGAGAAAAATGCCAGGAAAGTTCAACACCTCTGAGAAGTCATGGTCTGCTGCATCTCAGGCACAAGCTCCTGTACTCCTATGTTTATTTTTCCTGGTAAATTGCTCAGTTGTACTTCCCATCTCTGTCCCAGGCTGAGGACAGAGTAGAAAATCTCCAAGTACAAAATAATTTTTAAAAATACAATTATTTTATAAAGTACAAAGTATTTGGAAGGGGGAAACCATGTCTTGTACAGACTGCTGAGTCATACAGTCTTACAGGGAAGAATTCAGGAATGTGCCTGCCAAGCCCATGGTACCCAGAGTCATGGTCTCTGCCAGGCAGACCCAGGGAAGATGCAGGTCTGGAGCACCAGGATAAAAACCCAGCTGGGGGAGCCAAGAAATGAGAGTTTGCCAGTGTTCCTTCTGGCTTTAATTAAGCTCATTGTCATTTTGGTCAACTCCCCCTCCCCTCCCCTCCTTCTCTCTGTCTTTTTGCCCTGAAAGTCTGTTCAGCAGATTGTTCTCAGCTCTCAAAGCTCAAATTTTAATTAAAGTCATTCAGTGGTTTTGAATGACTAATGACCTCTTATCAGATACTGTGATACAAATAAGAGGCGAATGACCTTCCCTTCCACTCTTCATTAATACACTGTTATTTTTTGTACTGCCTGCCCTGCCAAGACTCCTCCTGCTTCACAATAATACGAGAATTGAAAACCTCCTTGAAATACATTTTAGTTAAGTGAAAAGGGCACAAAGAGGCCCAAAGATGCACCTTTACAGGCCTCCCTTGAAAAAGCTGTGGAGTGGCAAAGCTTGATTTTTAGCAAAGAACAAGCAAGTCCTGTTCAATTTCTGACACCAAGGTCTGTCTCATGAACATTTCTGTCTGTCATTGGACAGCAAGTGTCTGACGCTGACCCAGCACTGACCCTGAGTGTGGCTCAGGTTTGGGCATCCCTGAGTCCTCCAGGGATAATCAATAAGGTGATGGGAGAAAAACATTTCTATGGACCTATGGAAAGGCAAAGATTTAGGATGAAAAGAACTAAGTAAAAATTCTATTTTGCTCATATTCCTAGCTTTTTCCTTGTTTAGCTGCTGAAAGTTTTGATAGAGGAGAAAAGCCTCTGTTATCACTATTCTGAGCCTCCCTGGCCCCATGGGAGGAAGAAAAAGAGCTGAGATGAGCAGAAGTGATTGGTGTGGCCTTTGCTAAAGTGTTGGGTTCTGTCAGAAGAATTATATTGAGAAGTAAGAATTAAAAACCAGGAAACACAGTTTCTTTTCCCAGTGGCAGTTCTATTTTTGAGGTGCAGGGTGGATGTAGCACTTGGCTGTGCTACCTCTGGGTAAGTGGTTCCTGTGAGCTGCTTGGCAGCACTTCGCTTGTTGGGAGCAATGATATTTTCCATTCCTTCCATACTTCTTCACATCCAACAGTACCAGAGATGAAGTTTTGGTTTTATGAAGTTTTGGTGAGCTCATGAGGGGTGAGCTGGGAGCACAGGAGACCTCTGCCAGGCTCCCAGAATACCTGCTGCTCTGGAATGATGTTTCCTGGGAAAGTTCATCAGACAGGTTTCCAACTCTGCATGGACAGGGGGAGGTCCTTACTACAAATTTGCGGTGCCATGATGATAAGAAATGAAAATAAACTAGTAGGATTGTTGAGGAATTAGTTTTTGTCTTCTTGAAATTGTCTAACAAATACAAAACAAAAACAGGTGAGTTCATAGCATAACTCCTCCCCTGTGAATGACACTTTAAACAACAACAACTTTCAGCCAGAGGTGGTAACTTGGGCTTGTTTTCAAGTGTTCATCTTGATGCAAAGTCTTCAGACTTGCTATTTTATATTCTTTAGGTCAAACTCAGATATAAGCACGTGTTAAACCCAGATGTTTTTCAAAGCACAGGCCAGAGCAGTCTTTAACTGTAACTTAGCTCTGTCCCACTTGGTCCAAGCTGAAGGAGACCTGAACTTGTTGTTTTTCAACAGCTCTTTATCTCCTTCTCTATGAAATGCTCAACCTGCTCATGTATGCACAGATACCACAGTGCTCAGGGCTTATGACTTGAAGCTGTGGCTTTCTCTTGATGCATCTACAGCCCAGGGTGGGAGACCACAACATGGACGATGGAATCATCCACGGGCTTGAATTTCCCCTGTGTGAAGCCACGAAACCAAGATGGACCTGGCTATGTTTGACATAGAGATATGATAGATATTTTAGTGAAAACAACTTTTTGAGCTTCACTTCTGCCGCAGTGGGTGGTGGTTATAGTCACCCACCTGCTCACACTGCCCGGACATGGCCAGCCACTGTGAGGAAGCTCAGCAAACCTATCGTGTGGCTTCTGGTTTCTTGGCCAGCCCAGCTGTAAGGAAGTCACATCAAGCCACGTTCTGCTTTGTGCGAGTGGGCAGTGCTTACATATTTCCATTGTTAATTTTCTGTCTGTTCAACAATAAAACATCCACACAGCAGCTCTAAGCAAGGAAGCAATAACTGAACTTCCAGAATCATGACAAGACCCCTGCAGCAGCCACTACATGGGCAGGTTTGTTCTGCTCTTGGCATCTTCTTGACTCAGTTGGCTGAGTCAAGCCAGAAGCAAAGTCCTACCTCTCCTATCAGTTTTCCCCAGAGATTTGCTCACAGTGGGATAGCCCCAGGGCTATCCCCCAGGGCTGGGTTCTGCACAAGGCCTGGGTTTCTGGAGATGGTGAGCTGCAGCACTGTGGCTGCCCATGGCAATATCTTGCCGTGGCAAAACCTTCGCAAGGATGGGAATCCTTTCAGGCATGTGGAGCTAGGCCTGCCAGTGGTCCCCAACCTAAGCAGGATTGAGGCATGTCCTTTCTTTGTATGAGCTCATGTGATACCCTCTTTAACAGAATTCACTGTTGAAAAAGGACCTTTGACTTTCTGACCTATATATATTTCCTGGGATAGCTTTACAGCAGAATGGTAAAGAAATCTCATCTCCTGACAATGACATTAATTCCATCCATGACCTTAGTGTTTCACTCCGCATGAATGAGAGAAAGAATATAGAGATAAAGAATAAACTCTTGTACATTATGTTTCATCTGGCAATGATGACCTTTCCTCATCGTTCCCATCCAATTCACTTTTTCTTCTGTGGCCAGGCTGTACCCTGCCTGCTTCCTCTCAGCAGAGCACTGCCTTCCTCTTCTGAGCCACTACTGTCAAATGTAAGCTGCCAGCTCTCCATCTGGGTTAAAAATGGCCAGTGACAGTAGTAAATTATTGCAGAACTCATCCACCTTCTTTTCCTGCAGGCATCAATCTGTTAATCTGTGGATCACATCTTACTGTCTCAGAAAGGCTACTAAACAAAGATAGTGAGTGGTCAGAAAGTTGAAACACCCACCTCCTACCAGAGGTCTGTGGGAGGAAACCCCACTCCTTTAGGGGAGAAAAATCCTGTGATTTTCTAGGGCCTATTTGGTCCCATTCATTCCCTTTCTTGACTGCAGGATATGAATGAACACATTGGCTCAAATGGACTAAAGCTCTAGGTAGTCCACTGCCCTGCTTGAGGTTTGTCAAAAGTTAATGCCTAGGAAAGGGCAGAAAAAAGGAATAGAAGAACATACTTGTGATGTTCCCAACCATCTTCTGAGCCTCCAGTCATTCTTAGTTCAGGGATTTCCTGAAATGACTGGATGTTACTCCGAGGTATTTGCTGTTTCTGTCACTACTTGGATAATGCCACCATTTGCCATTTACTTCCTTTGGCCAAGCATTTCCAGCCCAGTTGCCCCAAAGTGCTGCTGATCCCATGACCCTGAAGTGCCCTGATTTGAGGAGTGTTTTTACCGTTCCTGACTACTGAGATTTAATCACTTGGCTAAGTAGAGCTATGGGATAATGTTCACTCACACAACTTTCCTGAGGTGGCCAAGGCCGCTGCTGAACTAACGCTTAGGAAAGGCCATGCCCCATGTTGTACTTCTTTAGAGCAAGAGCAAAGTCCCCACTGGCCTCCTTAAGACAAGATCAAGACTTGATGCTTTCCCCCATGCACTCCCAGTCCAGAAAGAAAAAGTTCTCTACAGAGATAAAATGCTTCAGATAAAACCCAAGGCTGCTCCTGCAGAAGGGCAAGGAGGTGGGATGTTCAGAGAAGAAAGAGCTCCAGGGAAGCAAAATGGGAATGGGTCAAGGCAATGTATGAACTAACAGAACTGAATGAAGAGGCTGAGACACCTCCAGTGGTGTCAGAGAAGCTCTTATCTATATCTAGATGGGTGATGACTAGGAAAAATCCTCCCCAGACACAGAGATCCCCTCTTTCAAGCCCCATCCCTGAAGATATGAGATGTGAGGTTAAGACCGGCAGGAGAGAAATGTTAAAACGACAAAAGCAAAAAGAATTGCTCTGGGAGGATCTTAAGATGACTCCTGACATATGTTTATGCTATGTGCTCTTAAAATTCAAAGACTCCTAGCCCTCCACAGGTAACTTGTCCTAATATGTAATTACCTTCACAGTTAGAAAGGATATTTTTTTCCCCAAATGCCTACTACTGAGCTCTGTTGCTAAATGTTGAGCTCATTCCTTTTTTTCCTCTCCTTGGTAGCTATGGAGAGCAATTGACTGCTGCACTCTTCATAATAAACTCTTGCATATTTGAAGACTATAATCAAGTTTCCACTTCTCTTTTCTAGGCTGTCAAATACTTTGTTAACTCCAAAAATTATCACAGCTATTGTTTGCTCGTATTCATTACTTCAGACGTCCCATTCCCAGCTGGTGGGAAGTATCTTTCTCACCCAGCCTGAAATGTACAGGAGCCTGTGATTCCTGTGGGGTGCAGGCAGAGCAGGATGGCCATTGCTGTCAGGGGAAATCAAAGGCACAGCCCTGAGCCTGCCACACTTTTGCTGGCACTCCTGGCAGCGGGAGTTTTGGGCCAGGAAGAGATGGTCGATGTGCAGGAGGGAAATGCCCCCGTGTTGCCCCCTGACAGCACACCGCCCTGCAAGGCAGAGCTCTACGGCTTACAGTTTTTAAGAAGCCATTATCTTCTGCCTCTGTGCAGGAATTGCTCTCGCCGTGCCATCTGCCAAGCAACACTGAGCGAGAGCACGGAGCACCGAGGTTTCCAGCGCAGCTGAGCCTCTAGAGGAAGAGGCTTCCTTAATTGCTTGATATCCATCACTTTTCTGTGACGGTGGTGTCACCTTGCTCTTGCATGAAAAAAAAAAGTCACATCTGATATCCCCTCCCTCCCCTGAGCCTTGCTGTGACTTGCAGGCTCACCCCAGCCCTAGAACAGCCTCGATGCTGGCTCTCCGGGTGATAGGAAAAGCTCTGGGGACCTCAGGACCAAATTCCACTTGCAACAGCATTTTCCAAAGCCTTTAATGCCGGATTATGTAGTAAGTACAATGCTGAGTAACCTCCCGGGACTTGAAGCAAGCTAAGGGCTAAGTATACCTTGCTTAATGTACCTTACCTTACCTAATATTGGCTTTTGGCTGCTAGAAACTTCATGTTACACAGAGATGAATGTGTTTAGCTGGGCGCTGCCCGGCCCGGAGCCTCTGCCGTTCGGCATTGCAGCATCCCCACCTTGTGGTGCGTGCCGGAGCGCCCGTGAGCGCCCAGCCTGCATCCCATCTCTCCCAGGGCTGCGCGACACCTGGCCTTCGGGCTGCAGTGGGTGCTCACTTCAAGCCCTGGCTAAACACTCATTGCAAACTGATGTTCAAGCGTGAGCTTTGTCTCTCCTAGACAGGCACTAAAGGCTATAGAAAAAGTCCTGGATAGATGAGGAAAGATTTATTGAGGGTTTTTGTGTGTGTGTGTGTGTGTGTGTGTGATGTTGCTTAAATATTTCCTTCTGGAAAGATGAAACCTCTGGTTCTGACATCTAAATATCTACCTTAAAAATTCAAAACACCACTAAAGATTTCACAGAGGTGTTACCCAATTTGCCAGTACCTTCTCCTTTGCTGCTTACATAAGAAAAGGTCTTGAGGGTAATGTGGGCTTTATTTGAGAGCATATTTTGCAAGTAAAAGAAATTCAGCCATTTGTGACTCCTCAGTTAGTGCTGTGAGCGCCACCGGTCTTAAAAAAACCCTCAGGTATCTCTAAATCCCAACTGATCACCAATTGACTCAGTGAAATAATCCATCATGTGTAATGAGATGAAAGTGTTCCTAGAGAGGTGGTGGATGCCCAGTGCCTGGAAACATTCAAGGTCAGATTGGATGGGACTCTGAGAAATCTGATCTAGTTGAAGATGTCCCTGCTCATTGCAGGGGGGTTGGACTAGGTGACCTTTAAAAGGTTCCTTCCAACTCAAATGATTCTATGATCTCCTTTTAGGGATAGTAACTCAAAGAAAACTAAACATTTTTCTCAAAGACCTGGATATTCTTCAGTCTCTGAGAGCATTTGCATGAGGACAACTTGAGCTTGATCTCTGCCTTCCCAGGTCTGATGATGAGAACTCCCTGGCACATGCCCCATGACCATAGGTACAGAAAAATCTCAGCCCCTCCTGGAAGAAGTGGAAACAGGGCAAGGTGGAAACATGGGTAGG
The DNA here is from genome assembly GCA_013400695.1 of Neodrepanis coruscans. Taxonomy (NCBI): domain Eukaryota; kingdom Metazoa; phylum Chordata; class Aves; order Passeriformes; family Philepittidae; genus Neodrepanis; species Neodrepanis coruscans. Next base: position 62,858 of record VYZS01050204.1, read on the forward strand.
AGCCCAGCATCTTCCTGCCCTGTGTTATGATGAAACAGCTTCAGTCCTTTTTTCTTTGTGGGAAGGTGACACAGTATTGTATCTTACAAAAAAAAAAAAAAATTATGTATTTCTGTCCACACTGACTATAACAGATCAAGGTAAATACCTGGTACCCCAGGGCTGCATTTTCTCCAGTGCTCTTCAGTACTTTCTGAATAACAGGAACTATTTATAAAAATACAAAGCTATCAGTGATTTTGCCTAACTTAAAGTCTGTTTCTGTCATGAACTTCTTCCTTGTGTGCCAAGTAATGAAGACTATTCAGATCTGCTTAATGGAGAAACAGGAGACGACCTCCTCCCTCCAGCTTCCTTCTGCGGTAAAGTGATGACGATAAGCAGGGTCTCTCTTAAAAAGCTTTTCTCCAGGCTTGCTAACTTTGCAACCTGCTGCTGAGTTAATGTGAAACAGAGCCCTGGAAAATGCAGGGAGCGGGAACGGCGAAGCAGCCTCGGGGTGTGGGGTGGATAAATCACGGACATGCCGGCTGGGAGGGCAGTGACAGGGCTGTGGAGCCATAAAGGCTGAGCTTGCTCCATACGGCCTCAGCCGCTCGCAGGGCTGGTCGGGAGCTAGTTGACAGAGCTCTGCCTTACAAGCCCGGTCTTCAAAGCATTCCTGTCTTTACTGTTGAATGCACCAAATGTCTCCCACAGCTGTTTAGTTGGTTTGTGAGCCTTGTTAAGTGCCGGGTTTATCATAGCTTTCCCAAGGAATGAGTGCTCCCAACAAGTAGCTGAAAGATATTATCTGGTTCAGCCAGCGGAGGAGCTCAGGCTCCTTTGGAGACTAGCTGAGAATGTACAACTAGTTTCTTTACTGAGGCAGACACTGTACGGTTTGATATATTTAATTGAACTTGATTGCCCTTCGAGCAATCAGTCTGCTGAAAAGAGAGGTGTAGGAAGTGAATCTTGGCATTGTCACCCTTGTAATGGTGGAAAAGTACCAAGTATTTCTTGGGAAGCTGTTTGGACCATCACAGCCTTTCAAACACGAAGTCTTTAATCAGTATGTTTATACTTGTATCACCATAAAGAAATACCCATCACCTAAGTCTTGTCCACCTGCAGCTGGCAGAGCCCTCTGCCCAGACTGATCTAATATTGTTACCTGCACCCTGTGCTCTCTCCATGGTATAAACTGAAAAGTATTCCTTTAGTGGTCAAGGCTACATCCATACCAGGATTTGTTTTCCCAACAGAGCAGTATCAAACCATGCCCACCCTTGCAGAGTAAAACAAAAGTTCTGCAGTCCAGTCTGGGAGTCATACCCGAACACAGTCTGCTTCCCTGTGGATTGAACCTCACCCAAGCTACTGGCTGTTAAAGTTCCTCCACAGCATTAAGCAACCGTAAGCTTTCTTTGAAGTTCACTTTAAACATCTCTCAAAGCCATAATGGGTAATGTGAAGGTGAGATGTATAATGGTCACAATAACCTTATAAAGCACACAGAAAGACAGCCAAAGTACCTGAGTACTGCATAGTATCAAGCCACTGAGTAAATGGGCCTAAGGGCCTGCCTCTCTCATTTGCTTGTTCAGCTGATTGATGTGACCATAAGCTACTCATCTGCAAGCACTCTGGGCTCTACATAAGCTAGTTTTGTCCATGACATACAGTTAATATTATTAATTATTGTCTCGCTCATCTCTGTGGAGAACTGTGTTCTCTGAGTGAGAGCAAAGGAGAGCCTCTCCAGTCATTGGCTGCACAGAGTAAATCAAGGAAGTGAAATATTGGGAAAATACATGCCAAGATAGAGTTTTCCATCTTTTTTCAGCCAGTAAGAGGAGGCTTGCAGGTGAGTGCTGTAAGCCCTTGGATGGAGGATTCAGGACAGAAACTAAGCAATGATTTAAAATCCTTCACTGGAGGATGATAAAATTACAGTATATGATGAAGGCATGGAAAAGTACCAATTATAAACTAGGAATATCTACAAAACACATGATGAGACAATAATTCAACTCTGTTTAGAAGGTGATACAAAATTAGATCACTGGTGAAAATGATGATACTAAGTTCAGGTTGTCCAGCACATTGCTATTTGCAGTGATCTCTTCATGTTTCTAATGTGAAATTCAGAATCAGAGACACAGACTTGCACAAACTGAAACAAACTTTTAAAAGATAGCCTGAAGAATTGAATGGCAAACCTAACTAAGACCATACTGAACATATGGAAAAGGAAAAAAATCAGCTGAAAGGAGAAAGTGTGGGAGTTCAAGGGGCAGGAAGACACACTTGATTTTCAGTAGAATTGAAAGAAAAACAAATGTTTAAAAATAGATAGATATTGAAAAATATATTCTCTGACCATGCCTTTTCTCCTTTCTCCTTGATGTGAGTGTTGGTGAGTGGCAAGCAGCCACTAGTTCAGATGTGTGTGCTTCTCTTGGGAAGCTGCTCTTTTGATGGCAGCTTAGGGTTGGACATTACCCCTGGCCAGACCCTGTGCCCAGCCCTGCGAACCCAGATGGCCACCTTCCTGAAAAAGTGGCTGCGTGAATAGAGACATTTTGGTTTGCCCCGAGATCGCATCATAGACACCAAAAATTTCTTGTGTGGTTAGAATTAATTTTTCTTCCTAGCTAGTCATTCTTAAGTCCCAGCCTGGACCCCCTTAAATGAAAAGGGGTTGTTACCGAGACTTCTTTTTAATATGTGGATCAAAATAAGAGGAACGGAACTGGATGCAATTAGTGTTGCTCTTTTCACTTCATCCTAAAGTTTTTTAGAGTTACAGAAATATTTAGCCATCCTTTCAGTGGTCCTAGCAAGCAATTTGCTTGACAATAAAGGGGAACTATGTTCCCTGAGTCAACTCTGCCAGTCATGTCCCACACAGCTCCTGTCTCTGAAGCTCATGGACCAAAATCTTCCTTGGCATAAGAGTTAGAGAAAGAATCACTTTGATTTGATGAGTCAAAAGTTTACCCAACATCAGTCTAAGATGACAGTTTCATTTCAGCAAACCCAGATTATTTTGGATATCTCTTAAACTGGACTGACTGGTATTCCCATTCCCATGTATATACACACATACCAGACAATAATCTCTTGAACAACCCACAGATGAATTCCTTAGCTTATGAATATGCCAGAAAGCACATAATTTTCCCCATCAAGGAATGTTGCTTGGCACATCTTTAATATATCACTTACACAGCCTTCAATCAACCTAAATGATTCATCTAGCAGCATTTCTTAGGCAAGGCTTTACGTGATTGAATGGTTTATCCTCACTGAAAAAGCACACGCCATTCAGTCCACGTATCAGCTATAAAAGTTATTAATAACTAGGAATTATTTAGATAAGAGTCATGAGGTCGGCTTTAGCCTGTGTGATGGCAGCTGGCCCACTTTGAGCTCCATCAGTAAAAGCAAGCCAGAATTTGCCCCTGTGGGAAGAGATCAGAGACTTGGAGGCTCAACACCAACCCATGCATCATATTTTATGTTGTGTTTTACAGTTTATCAGCCTTCAGATTAAGATTTATTAGTGTTGCCTTGCTGTTTAGTGGTCGTAACTCATGACGTACTTGTTGTTTAGCAGGGGCTGGTTCTTTCTGTGGACATTGTACGAAAATACAAACCCACGCAGGAAAATCACCTCAAGAAGCAATGCAGGGACACCAGGTCATCTATATTTCTGCCAGGCTAATTGTCCTCTCTACGTGGTGTCTCACATCTGTAATAGGTCAGGACCCATTACTGTAGCCAGTGATGGCTATGGACCTGGTCACAGCCATAGGTCACAGATCTGTGGATGTGAGACGCTGTGTTATGGGCTTGACCACCTCTTGGATGGAGATAACAATGATTGGCTTGAGGACAGAGTGCAGCAAGCTGTCTGAACCAGCACAGCCAACACGTTGTCCAGAGCACCTGGGAAGTCATTTTTCATCTATGATGTCTTCTCTTCTCCAAGGCTGGATGAATTATATAAGGCTCCTTGGACACCAGACAGGCAAAATGGGGTTAGAGCATGTGATCTCAGCTACAGTTCCCAGCCCAGCACCCTGATGTTGTGTATAGACATGGTAACTTGGCTCCTTTCCTGCTTGGAAACATTTGTTTGGATGTTCTGAGACTTTCTCGACATTATGAACCCCCGCCATAGGGTGTTACATGGCTTTAGATAAGAAATCTCCATAAAACTGTAAGCAATGTGTCTTCTGCAGTAAATCTTTCTTAGTCAAGAGTGAAGCAGTCACATTATGTTTCCTTATATTACAGCCCACCTGTTGCAAGGAAAGTGCCAAGAAAATTATACACCAGTGGGAAAGTATAGATTGCATAGATGGCTTGGACCCAGCAAGAGTCAGTGTGTCTATGGGATACACATTTAAAATCACCCCTTGTCTATGAAGCTTTCTTTGTGCAGTCGGAAGGGAATCCCTGGCTGGATGGATACAAGCAATCTGCTGGCTTAGACCCCATAGCTGTAGCTGCTATCTCCCCATTGAAAGGGAGGAGGACTAACTATGTGTTGGACAGACAGATCCTATGTAGTACGGCACCGTGGCAATCCTTGGGGTGCCTAAGACATGAGGAAGAGCCTTCATTTTCCTTCCTGAACCCAGCTGCTCCATCCTGTGCTTTCTGGCCATGAGTGAGGAGTTGGCTGGCTGCTCAGGGGTTAGGACTGCCCATGTTTGCTGGTATAAGACACCTAGCAGATAAAATGATGGACTTGCTTTCTAAAGAAGAGGTTTACAAAAAAAGATCTGTTGACACCAGGTGGTTTAAATGTCCTTTTTTATCTACTGAATAATTACTGCTAGTTTATTACTTTCCCAAAATTTTAAAAGTCCAAAAGTGCATTATTCACTGCAGTCTGGGAGACCTCTGCTTTTGTATCGTTGTCTGTGCAGTCATCATGGGGATGGATGGGACCTACACAGTCATGAGATCCAGTCCTCACTATTTGCTTCCTACCCCCCACTTTCCAAAACGGATTGTCTTTCACACCCCAGGGGCGTTCATCCATCCCACTTAAACTGAGAAGCTGCTCCTGGAAGTTTCTGCTGCAAAGGCTGGAGAGGCCCTCCTATCTGCAGTACACAGGGATTCATGGCCAGCCCCCAGCTTCTGCCATGTGTCAACACTGCCTTTCTCCTGCTTCTTACAGTCTATATTCCTCTGTATTTTTAGCACTGTAGTCAAAGCAAAAAATAGAGAAAAACAAGCCCAACGACCAAAAAACACTGCATTAGCTGCTGAGGTACCAGTGCTGGGTGCTCCATAGGGATAAAAGACTGGGCTTCTGTGGGAACACTGG
>VYZS01050205.1:0-15187 GCA_013400695.1 Neodrepanis coruscans
AAAAAAAAACTGTCAGGCAGCAGAGAACAACAGACAGAATTAAAGTTCAATTAGCAAAACAACAGGGGAGCAACTGCCTTTGTCCTGCTCCCAGGACAGCATGAATAATGCTGTGATAAGCCACCAAACAAAGTTTCAGTGGGGGAAGGGAACAAGCAGCTCCATGAAGGCTGAAGAACATTTCGCTGCTACTGGGTCTACCCAGAGCACCAGACAAATCTAAGCAGCAGGAAAGGAAACTTGCAAGCAAACCATAACTCTTCTCTCCATCAGTCAGGCACTGAGTCTCCAGGACAGCTGTACTAGTTTTGCCACCAAGTTACAAAGGTGCCACCCCACAAAGACTCAAGCAGACTGGGGATTTCCATATTCTTGGTAGCACAGAATCCCAGTGCAAGCGGCTACAATGAGTCTGTTTCCTTTGACACCCACTTGGCAAACACTTTTCTGAGGTTCTGGGAGAACCACCCTGATTCTGAAAGGCCAGGGCAGGAAAAAGCTACTCACCTGTCCCAATGTAGAGGGTTCGATAGCACATATTGACTGCACCCCCCAAGCCCATCAGAGGATAGAACACCGCCCGGGCTTGCACTTCCTTTCTTTGCGCTGCAAGATAAAGTGAAATTACTTAAACAATGTTATCAGCTGGGAAAGCTGCTTGACCCCAGTGTCCCCAGCCCAGAAAGCACAGATCCTAAGGAGGATGCAGTCAGCTTTGGCCTAAACTCCAAGTCCCAACCCTCTAGGAATGTTTGTGCATTAAACATCTTGTTGCTGGTCACAGAAAATTGGTCTCTCCAATAACTCACAGAAGCCATGCAAATGGGAGAGCACTGACAAGGAGTGTGCACAATGAAGCCACACTGAGGAACACACAAGCCTTCTACCACTGGCTTCTTTCTTACTCTCCTCCACTCTGAGTAATCAAAGAGCTCAGTCTTTGCTGTCAAAGTGTCACTTAAAAAAAACTGGTGGTGGTGAACATCACCAATTTAACAACTGTGATTTCACTTCTAATGAAGCTGCAGAAAAAACACATTGAATGGGGTTGAATGGGGCTTGGCCAGGGACTGACCCAGCTTCCAGAACAGGATGATTTACTGAGTGGACTCCTTTACCCTCAGATTGGTCCTTATGGCTTACTGGACAACAGATGGTCGAGGGCTGAGCCACTCCAGTGGGCAACACAGCCAGGAGGATTTCAGCACTGTCTCTTGGAGACAAATTCCTTATATAAACTGAGTTTAGGTCTCTCCTGGTATCACATCTGCAGGACAGTGTTACACCAAGAGAGTGAAATCAAAGAACAGAACATGAGGATTATGAAAGACTGTTTGCAGAGGCACCTACGTCAAGAACAGTGGCCACACTGAGTGGCATCACTGGATGTGCAGGTTCCACCTCTGCCCAGCTGCCCTGCACTAGTCCTTTCAGCTGTCTGGCTCTGCTTTGGATCTAACATTTCATCAGCGATGCTAAACAGTCTGTTGGATGCATCATTCCTGCCCAAAAAGGGTGATGGGTTAAGACAGCACCAATCTGCCCTGAGAAGGACAGACTGCTGAAGAATTCCAGACCAGGAAGGCAGCTCATACCATGGCCTGCTGCTGTGTCCTACAACAGATCACAAGAAGACTGACAAGCATTTAGGGAATGCTGTGATGCTACAGCAGGCAAGCACAGAGCTTCAGAAAAGGATTACTGACTGACTTCCAAAGATCTTATCTGGGATATTTACCCCCAGGCAGAGCAGAGGGGGAAGCAGAGAACTGCTTCCACAGCAAGGCTGTCCAGTTAGTGCTTGAAAGCAGATTAAACTGACTGGCTGCATGCAGAGGAACATGAAGCCATGTTTGCCCTGCAGCTTTGGGTGATATCAGTGATCATAAAAAAAAAAAAGCCAAAATTGAACTCGGGAACCTGGAGATTTCCAACAGACACACAAGTTGTTTTCCATTATTTCCCTTAGTCATATATAGTGGTTTCATCTTGACAGTGACATTATTTTGAACAGGAAATGACAACATCACACATATATTCTGTGCCCCAGTTCCTCCTGTTCTTGTGCTTGTCTCACAAACAACTTCTCCAGAAAGAGAGAGCAGGCATTCACAGATTTCTCTTTGCCCATCTCAAAGCTGAGGACAAAAAAAAAGCCACCAGGCAGCTGAGCTGAACCTTCCCATCTCTCTCTAATTCTAAGATGAATAAAACACAACTTCACTAAAGATTTCCAGCAGAAAATCTGAAATTACTGAGTGTTTCCATTGCTGAAATTTCTAAATAATTAAGTAGAGAAACCTGAAAGAGTTTCTGGCCAGTGGATATCCAGAGCAGGGGGATGAGAGGAAAGAAAAGTGAAAGGCAGCATCAGACAGATACCAGAAGAAGAGGGAGATCTACTAAAGGAATAGGCAAGGGAGTGCCAAAAAGCTGTAGCTCAACATAACCCAACTATTCTAGGGCTGCTCTTACCTTCAATGTGGTTTCCCACAGGAGATTGCTGATGGGAATTGACACTGCTCGCTAGAGACTGAGCTTTGGGAGGAAAGAGCTGATGTATTCTCTGCAAGGCCAGAAACTTGATCAGCTGCTCATCCAGCATATTTATCTCAATCTCTGTTAATAAACAAAAAGCAATTAGTAAATTATTCATGGAGAGGGTGCAATCTGAGCTGCAGTGGATTTAACTTTCAAACTTGCCTTTTGCTTCAACAGCAAAGATTTGAACAACTCTGCAATATCAACTCTTACACATAGGTGAGCTATTACTTCAGGTATCTCCTGTGAGCAGTGTGAGGAGAGTGCCAGCCGTGGCTGGAGAGCTACAACTGAGGCAGCAAGCAGAAGCTTGGGGGAACAAGGACTGATACAAGTTGAAAATCTGCTGTTTTGGCTCAGAATCAACAGTTCTGCAGAGGTGGCCATTGGTGCCCTTTGGGCAGCATAGAGTCCTTCATGAGAAGCTCAGTTATCTGGTTGAAAGTTCAACCCTGCATCACATCACAGAGCTGCAACCACCTTTGAAGCTGCTACAGGCTCGTGCTTGAGTCACCTGCTCATTGCAGGGCCAATTAAACCAAACAGGGCAATTCAGACAATATTATCAATGAGCTTTAAAGCAGATCTTTTGATAGGTCTGAAGTATTTACATTTGTAAAGCCCTACAGAAGTCTGCTTTCTTGCAGAAAAGAGGCTGGGTAACCTCTTCTTCCAAGAGCTTTCTCTGCATCAACGACAGTTAAAATGGCAAGGAGAGGAGGGAGAGCTGTAACAGGCTTTCCCAACAGCAGACAGGGCAGGCTGGGCAGTTGGGGTTCACCCAGGAAAAGAGGGTCACACTGGCAATGCCAGAAAGGCTGTTCTTCAGATGCAGAAGTCATCTCTGGCAACAGCCTTGCTGTGCTACTGAGGATTGCTGCTCTGCAATCTCCTCCTGAAGGCACTCTGCTAAGGTTTGGCATCTTTTTCCAAGTGCAACAAAAGGAAATAAAAACCAGGCCAGTCTAGGAGACTGACAGAAGCAGAAATAAATCAGAAGACTAACGGACTCATTAGAGCATCACCACTCAGGTGACTGCTCCACTACAAGATCTATTGCTGCTGGACTCAATGCCTGCTGGGAACAGCTCTGGATTGCAGCTACCACCACAGCATGGCAGGGCTGCAGGTTTCTGCATGTGAATTCCACCTGGAAAGCAGCCCAGTTGTGATCCTTCCCCAGAAAAGCTTCAGGCAGAAACACTTCATTGGCCTCGCTGCCTTGGCAACACTGTGAGCAGGGAAGCATGTGACATATTTAAGGTAATGTATACCCAGCCCCTCCCTCACCTGACTACAACCCTTTATCTCTGGAACTTTTCCTCAAGCAGGGATGGAATGCCTTAGGGAAGCAAACACACAGGGCTAGTAGGGACTGATAATGAATTGAACACTCACCTCCATCCATTAATGCTTTCAGGGAACTGGTGAAGTCCAACATGGCTGCAGAGTTGGAAGTGAGTGATGAGGGTAGAGTTAAAGCGCTTCCTATGGATAAGGTGCTGGGACTGACCTTACCATCTACAGGGAGAGATGGTGGAGAGAAGGTTTGTCACTGTGACATTCGCCAGACATGCACCCAGCCCTCGGGCTGCCAACTGCTCAGAATGACTCATTTTGCTCACAGTCATGCTTTGAAAAGGGCCTGAAGCAGAGGTCAGGAGCTTTCTTCTGCTCACAGAAGGGTTAGTGTGTGCCTCCAACAGAGCCAGCTTCAGCTTCTGCCTCACCTCCAGCTAATGTGAGGAATTCTGGACCTGTACTCTTGAGCTCCTACTCCCTGTGATGTCCTACAGACACTGGAAAGATGAGCACCAACTCCCCAGGAGCTTCAAGAACTTACTAAGCCTACAGACATCTTGTCTAGGTCTGAACATGCATAGAAAGTACACAACTGCCCTATTTTTATTTCTACACTATTATAGACTGGAGTGCACATTATTTTCCAGAAGGAATCTGACAGTCCTAAGCAGATTTTATTATTTATAAAATAAAATCCTGCTGCTTTGGCAGTGGCCATGCAGCTGAAAGAGGCAAATGCCAGGAAACAAAATCCTTTTAATGTATTGTGGATACCAGATCTTCTTGACTTGGTTTGCTTATAACAACTATAAGCCTGAAATTGACACCAAAAAAAACAGTCATGAGTGATTTGTATTTTTGTACTTGGCAACAAAATTTGCACATCATAATTTTTGTTTATGTTATAAATATATATATGCATCCTGTTAGATGGAAAACCTAAATACCTACACATTTCCCAAAGGACACTGCACCAAGCACTGATTTAATCTGCATTTTGCAGAACACAAGCTTTGCACCGAAGGCAATTATTTAACATCTTCAGTAACTGCAAAATTATATAGGGTTTGCAGCGCTCTTCAAACCACAAGGAAGAAGTTTTCTATAATATGGTCTCATTTCCTCTACCAGAACTTCTCCCAGCCTTGCATTTCTAAGCAGGGCATGGTCAAATCAGCAGCCTCAGAGTAACCAAGTTTATTCAGCAATAAATGAGGAGGCCAAGTACCCTGGGGACTGCTTGCAAACATGAGGCAAAGCTCAGAAGTTACTCACTGAGGAAAAGAATTATGAAAACATGTTGCTTTGCAATCACCAGACCTGAGCCACTCCACAAAAGCCTGACACTGAGCAGCTTGAAGTGCATGAGAAGTGACACAGCTCTGCTGCCTCTGTTGCCTGTTTTTCAGTGACTTTTTCCACCCAACCTGCACAAAGGGTTTGCTAGTTTGAGTGTTGAGCTGGTGTGAGGAGAGGGAAAAGGAGGAGAGTGCTGTAAGTAAAAGCTTCTTCTAGCAAAATTTGAGCTATGGGCAGTTACTCTGACTTCCAACATCCATCAACATATTTGACTTAATGTTTACACTAAAAAATGGGTACATACACTTTATTCTATACCTTGCTGTTATCGAGCAAGTTTTTTGGGTACAACTCAGGACCTCCAGCATATCCAAGTCTGTAACTACCCTGTATTATCAGAACAACAGATCATAAGCAGACTACAGCTTCCCAAGCACACACTTCTCCAACATCAACGCTGTGCAGCTGAAGATTCCAACCACACCTACTACGGGACAAAACCACTGCCTTGAAGAGTTACTATGGATTAGATCCCAGGGAGCTGCTCTTGTGAGGAGGACTGACTACCTTGCAATCCAAATGGCCATTTGAAACAAATCAGTAGTTTTACAGCAGCACTGGGGTTTTAAAGCAGCCGTTGTTGAAATAGCAAGGTGGCAGCCAACTGATTTAAAGCTCATGTTGCTTTCCAGAATTAAACTGACCTACTATCCTGCTTCTCAGGATAGAGTCCCCCTCTCAGGTATATGCAGCCAGCAAAAATACATCCTGTGGCTCCCATAAAGGGACCTAAGGCAGAGGAGACCAAAAAACTTTTCCCAGCTCTCCACAGAAAGCCCAATTCCCAGTAAAACAAGGACATGCTGCTACAGCCTCAAGGTTCTGAATGAGGCTTAGCCTGAACATTTCTCAGCCCTGGGGGCCAAGGTCAGCGGTTCAGCACGTACCTGAAGGTGGTGCTGGTGAACAGAATCTGTTTGTGGACCCAACAGCCGAGATCCCATCTCCTGTGGCCTGGGGAGGGGTGACAGCCCGGGTGGCGGTGAGCGGGGAGCCCCCGGCCCGCAGCTCCGCCGTCAGCGGCGGCCCGATCTGCGTCTGCACATTCTTCCTTTGCAAAGTGCTGGTGGTCTCCAGGCTGGCACAGGAGCTTGATATGGATGTAGGCAAACTCGTGACCGGCGCAGAACCCCTTTGTGCACAAGAAACGGGTCCCGCTACGTTCTCCGTTTTGACGATGGTTCCCATGGTGTGATTCAGAAGTCCACAACTCGCTGGGGGCGTGAGGGGCCGAGGCCACGTTTGCCGATGAGACAAAACAGGTATTGTGTTCCCAGATCCCATTAGTCTCTGGGAGTCAGTCAACTGTGCTGAAGATTCGGACGAAACACCATAGAAATGAGGCCCGTTCACTTTAATGTCAGAGGCTGTCGGCCCGTTCGAAGTCCCGCAAGAAGACACCTTCTTGGATTTATCTATACAAGAGCTGCAGTTGACATCTTCCTGTGACAAAGTCTGCTGGGATTGCGAGGAGCTCAAGGAATTCTGGGTGGTAATCCCTGAGGTGCAGGATGACATGGAATAGAGGGAAGGTGTGGGTGCCTTGTCAGCTGCCTGGTAAGGGTTGGCGAGTGAACCATCTGCCACAATAACAGGCTTAATATCAGCCTTCTCTGTTTGTTCAGAGTCCCAAAGCGAAGTCATCTGCTTAGCAGATAAATGTTTCAATATGCTGCACTGGAGCGCAACAACACTACAGAGCCACTGGAAGGAAGAAAAGAGTGCAGGTTAGCTCAGGAGGCAGCAGTGCTCCAAACCTCAACAGTTACTCATTGTTCACCCAGCCTGAAGAAATCCAGCTGCCTCACTGTGCTGCAGACTGCTCAGATGCAGCCTGGAACTGCTCTGGTGCTCACCTACAATTAAGAGAAGGTTTTGTCCAGAGGTACAAAAGTGCAACCAAAATTATGTACTGTTTATCTCCATGCTGGGGACAGGACAGAGACGGGCTGAGATCTACTTCATCACTCCCAGACTCCTCCTTCTCTTCACTTGTTAAGTGCTGCAACTCTTCAGCTAGTTACAAACACATCTTTCACTAATTTGGGCTTCTATCCAAACACAATCCTCCAACTTACTCTGTAGCATGCTGGAAAGAAATGCTGCTCTACCTCAGGTATAGGGAGTCACCTGCCAAAGCTGGGGTGGAGAGCACCTTTCTTTTTACACAAGGTGGAGAAAGAGCAAAAGGTTTATTCAACGTTTTAAGCTCTACAGGTTCTTCCACACAGAAGAACCGTGCCTGAGCTAACAGAAAGATTGGACTTCACCACTGACAGCAAATCAACATACCTTCACATAAGGAATCTGGCCAGAAGTTTCATGCAAGATTTAAACACCCATTTGACCTTGATTTACAAGTCCAATTCCATCCACAATAAAAAGCTGCCCAGAAATGTGACATTAACATCTAAATAAACATGTTGGAGAGCAGCCTTACATGATCAAAGTGGAAAGTATTTCCCATCAGCAAGGAAATAAAGATGACATCTAGACAGAAAACCCTCAACTCTGAAGGCCAGAAAACTATTTCACCACTTCCCTCAAGTGTCAAATGAGGAGTTTTACATCTCACCTGGAAAGCCAAAGTGAAGTTTTAATGGGCAAGGGTGTCAGAGAGAAGACAAGCTATCACCTTCAGACATGAGTTTGAGACTGGTTTCCTAGACAACTGCTCCATCATGACTGAAATGGAAGAGGATCTTTGTACCAAAGCAACTACAAACACAGAGTCTAAGCATTTGACTTCATTTACCTCCTGTTGTTCTGTCTGGCTGGCTAAGTGCTCAGTGTTCAAAAGGTGCTTCTGCAAGGGTTCCTCGGGGATCCCGTTACAGATCAGCTCGCCATCTCGAATTGCTGCAGGCGCAAGTAACGGGGGTGGAAGCCGGTATTGGGACTTTATAGCATCAGGAACCTACATTGTAGAGCAAGAAGATCACACATGAGAACAATTACTCAAGAACGACTACTTAAACAAAGTGCCTGATCAGCACAACGCTTCGTGTTTGCTGCTTGCTTACCCAAAGGAACCCTGCAGACAGTACATTAGAAGTATCAAGGACTGAGTATTTTAAATTGATGTAGCCATGCTGAAATTAATAGCTTTTATTCCCTTAGGTCAGGCATGACTACAGTACAACACGAGAGAAGTCATGCAAAAAAAGGCAAGTAAGAAGGGAAGCCTGGATGGCAGTTTTCAGGCATCATGGCAGCAAGCACAGCACCCCCAAATCTGACTGTAGGGCCACCTTTGGGCAGTTTTATGTTGTAGTTTCTATGCTTGTGCTAGATTTAAGGGCTTACTTGTAATAGTTGAGCCTTATTGTTGAAAGAAAAAGAGCCTCTTAAGTACTGCAAACAGTGAAAAGTAGTAACTACTGGCTCCCAGATCTCTCACCAACACATTCATTTGGACCCCTCCCTCTTCCTTCCCCAAGGGGTTATCTCTAAGGGATGTGCTGGTTCCCCTTCCAAACTAGAATACATACACAGCTTGTGTATAAGCATTTTCACTAACAACTACTCGTTTACACATACCTTCAAACCTTTTCTCTTCACTGACTGAAGAACTCTGCGATTCGGAGGATGTTTCTTATGGATTCGGTTTAAGAAATCCACTTTGACAACGTGCTGAGATATGGTGTCCTGGAACCGGTCAAATACTCGGCACCGATTACTCAGAGTCAAGTTCTTCTGGTTCAGCTGGGTGATCAGATAATGCCACAGGAGTTAGGGATCTGCAGGTCACTCTAATGCACCCTAAGACTTTTATAATGCCTCGGAGCACTGGCAGTACAGCATCAGCTCAGCTTTAGACTATTTGTTTCCTGCAGCACTAACCATTTCTGTTAAAGGGCACATTGCTGGAGATGAATACAAAAGCATTTAGAGGCCAACTAAGCAGCATCAATGCTCTCAGAAGCAGTTTGTCTGGGCACAAGCCCTTTGTTTCAGCCCCCTGTTTCTCGAGTATTTAAGTCTCACTGCTTTTCCACAAATGAAAACGCCCTCTTGGAATGAAAGTTTTTTTGGGTTAAGCATGCAAAGAATTACTTCCCCTATTTGTAGCACTGTGCTGCTTTGTATCCCAGTTCTGGAAGCTCATCTAGATCTTAAGGAGTCCAGTCAAAAACTAGACAAGCTGTCAGTGAGCCACAATCTGAGCTGTCAGCTTCAGTAACAGGAAGGAGTTCCCCCATCTTTATATCTTATTGCAGAGAGCAGCATCATATTCCTTTGGAGAGTGCGTTGCTTGCAGCAGGAGCTTTACAAGCGTTACAGGGAGCAATAAGAGCTCAGAAGCTGTTTTACATTTTGTTGTACTTTGTCCTTTAATGGACCTGCCAGGTTCCACTCCAGCATCCGGTTACCATACTGCAATCATAGTCCTGCTTACCACCACGTGTTCTATGTGATTTGGGCACATCCATCTACCCAGAGGCATGGCAGTAAGCGGTGGCTCCAGACAATCCATATGGAACAGGAGTGGGCAATAATCACACTGGATTAGAGGTGCCACTCTACAGCTCCTGCAAGGAGATACAATACACAAAACAAGAGTATTAACTGAACATTTAGGCAAGCTTGGCTAACCACTTCAGCTTATCTTTCCCCACCAGTTCCCCTGCACTGCTGCTCGCACCAGAAACTAGGATTCTGATTTGTAACTTGATCCATATGGACCTTCTTCAAGACCCACTCAAAGTAAAAGCATTCATTTAAAGCCAGATTCAGAGATCAAAAGGAAATCTCAGATTTAGGTTATTACAATTTTCCTCAGAGGAATCATGTGTGAGGCTGCTACATGTACTTCAACAAGATGTTCTCAGAACAAGTCTCAAACTCCAGAAAGCTACTACATCTTAATCCCCAGGCTTTAAAGAAGTCTTCACTCTATGAAAAAGTCATCAATTGTTCTCCACAAAAGCCCACCTCAGTCTCCATCCCACTTCCAGAAACTTGCTCTGACTGGGTTCCTGAAATAAAGGTTTCATTTTCACTGACATTTTGAATTGGGATTAATCTGTGCATTTTTTTTATGCAGTTATAAAAACCACCCGTATTTGGTACTGGTTTTTCAGATTTACAATTTCAGCACAATATTCCTATTTGCCTTGGGCTTATAAATCTCTCAGTAGATTTCTATTTCCTAAAGGTCAACTCCTCACTACTTCCTTCATGAACCATAAACAAACATCTCCATTTACTAAACCACCATCACTTTAGAATTTTTTTTGTAGTAGAAAAATACTAAAGATCAGATGGCTCAATCTTGTCAATCTTCAGGCTACATTTTAAAACACTATTCCCTCATCTGTTTGGAGCAAGTAATGAAGGAGAATGGAAGAGATAACAGGTTGTCTACTTTTTCCAGCAAGAACTTTGCCCTGTGAAGGCAGCAGCTACACTGAAGAGCTTTCCTAGAAGAGCTGAGTACCTGTTGCATGTGAAGCAGACTTTCACCGGCAAGGGAACCAAACCATTGTGGTCTAACTCGTGTTGTGCTTTCTTGACATTCTTTCCTGTGGTTTCTTCCTTTCTCCTCCTCTTACTAGTACCTGAAAGTAAATTTTAGAAGGCTTTGGGTTATCCATATAGCAGAGATTTGCTTTCTGCTAGACACACATAATAGTAATGGGCAGAGACAAACAGAAAAGGCAAAGATTGCTGCTTAAGGAACCTTTATCAACCACTAAATCTAGCCTTAAGTGACAGACACTGTCTTTAAAGGCAGGCATATTTTATACTTCATCATTTTAAGTGACATCCTATAGATTAAGTCACTACTTTGCCACTATATTATTGTATCGTAAATCAAAAATCAAGTATTTTGACAACTGGAATTTTTTTTCAGATTGATGACCTAGACCAAGGTGACAACAAGAAGCATCTATCACAGGTGCCAGTGGAGGTGATGTGTAGCAGCAGTGTCCCCACACTCACAACTGAAAGGCATTTGCTGTTGAACAGATGGAGGAGAGCCAGGGGTACTTCTGTACTCTCTACATCTGTGAGCATCACTGGAGCCGTGACTATCACTGAGTCAAGAGGGAAATGAGGCAAGATGGCAGCAGGGTACAACTGCAGACACCTTCACTAACACTAGACAAGCCACTGCTCACCTGGAAGTGCTGTGGTGCAGGTCAGTTCATTCGGCAACTGGAACTGCGTTGGGTTCCTTTCCATGGCAGCAGCAATAAGAAGCTCAAAGGGTCGCTTCAGCTGGGGCTGCCCACAGTCCATTTCTGCAATGGCAGAGTCATCATCCACGTCAATTATGTCCTCATCGACATCATTCTGTTCTGAGTTGGGGGTCTCGGTGCTGGCATTGGATGTGGGAGTGCCAGGCCGGCTCGCTCTCCTTTCCAAGATCCTGGCATGCGCATTAGCCCTGATGCTGCTGCTAGACCTGTCCAACAGGTCTGCGTCACTGGTGGGGGAGGTGGTCCTTTTCCCAGATTTGTCCACCAATCCATTTACCTGCCCCAGCTCTTTCTTCTGTTCTCGCTTCTGCACGACATGAATAGGCAGGCTTATCATGGAGGCCACAAACAAAGCACATCAACCTTGACAAATATGTGATTGAAGACAAACAGCATCTGAAAACGCTCCAGCCACTCACTACAACTGAAGTCATTAAAGCCTTGACCTAGCAAGATCAGTAATTGATTGCAGCTAATGTACAGGTGACAGAACAGCTGAAGAGAACCAAGCATGGGGAAGAACATTAGCATGTGTCTCTCCTTTCGGGGTAGCCATATTTGAATCCAGATCAGGACATTTCACAGCATCTAGTCCTACACACTTGACAAATCAGACAACTGTTTACTTTTCTAGCAAAACTGAGAAACTCCACTGCAGAGTCTTCATTGTTGATGCAGTCTATTAACCCTGGCACTGCACCCAAACCCACTGCAGGCTGAGAAGGTCAGCTTGAGAATAAAAGCACAATATACAAACAACACTCTGCTGTCTCCTGATGACAGGAATCTTGAACAAGCTGGGCAGGGAGAACTGCAGCAGGGAAAACTATACATTGCCATCACCATGAGATCCATTTTGCAAGAGGAGGGGAAGCTGTATAACCTAGGACAGGCAACTGTGCACTGCTCCAGTGCCTGACAGCATCACCTGTATGGAGGAACCAATCTACTCCATCACGAATGTGGTCTGCAAAAGGAGCAAAGTGTTGTCAGGCAATTTTTAATATAGAGAAGTTGGGGATCTTTTTCTTTCCTCTTTTTATTTTCTTATTCATTTTTCTATTTGTGACCTTCATTTTTATTGTTGGCAGATGGCTGAACAGTACCCTGGAAACATAACAAGGCAATCACTTCAGGAACAAAAGGCTGAGCACACAGTTTTCTTCCAATCTGTTTTGGGTGTCACTTCAAGGGAACAACAGTTGCTAGATAGCTTGGTACAGTTTCTAAACCCTCTGCTATGCAGCCTTACGTGGTCACAGCAATAAGATGTTTACATTGTGCAAGACAACTTCCTGAAGAAAGAGCATCAAGGAAAAAAAAAAAGAAAAAGACAAGCCACAATCTTGCCCAATCATCTCCTCCCCATCCTGTTCAACAGCCCAGGAAATCATAACTCACTGTGATTTCACCCTCTGCTGATGTGCAACTGCTGTGAAGTCACACTTCTGAAAAACACACATTAACCAGAATCACAGCCCTGATTCCAAAGCTGCATTAATGTGATTCCTGGTCTGCCTGTAGAGAGCTCACCTCCTCGAGCACAAGAGCCATTCCCATTTCCTCTGTGCCTCAGCTCTCCCCTCCTTTCCAGAAATAGGGGAAAGGAAAACAGTGTAAAAGGCACAGCTTGACAAGAATGTATCAGGCATTTGAGTTTTAGCTCCTAGTACCAGAGTTAAAAATATCACGAGGGTCTCATCAAGACCCCTTAGTTTTCTTTAAGCCTGTTCCTAACAAAGCCCTTCGCAACCGTGAGCACAAAGAGCAACTCCGGTGGTGTATGTACACATTAAGGGGAGAGGCAGGTATAAACCACAGGATTCAGGTTTCAGGTGGACAGTCGGAAGGGCAGGGATCATGTCTGTTGGGAGAGGCTTTACCTTGCGGCGCACGGTGCAGCGGTGGCACATCCACTCCCCCGGAGGCAGCATTTCCTCGCTGAGCGGAGGGTTGCTACAAGAGAAACACAAAGCAAGGCTTTACTGTTATTTACTGTTATTTCTGGAACTCTGCTCACGTACACACAGCCCGAGTCAGGGCAGCTCTGCAGGTTCTGCTCCCAGGCACTTCCTTTTATTTATGGTGAAGCTCCTTGGATTCGTTCCCCCATACATCCACTTAGCCAGACACCTCCAAGAAGCCAGTCTTCCATGACACCCATTTCAGCTCCACGGTTTCAGAACTCTCTTAGAATTGAACAGCAAAGATAAATGGAAGATTCAACAGTGTGCAACACGCATACCTCCCCCCGCAACACCATGCCTCCTTAAATAACTTGATTACTCCATGAAAGACTGCACAGATTCCCATGCAGCAAGCACAGTCATATAATCCAGGCATTTCCATCCCCTGGATTTGCAGTGAGTCCAACTGAACAAGCTGCCATGAAGTCTACCCACCGATTTTGATGTACTCCATCCCTGGGCACACTCACTTAATGGTGGAAACCACCTTCTATCTTAAGACAACCCAAATACTCCTAAAAGTGTCACCATATACAGCTTGCCTTGGCTATGAAGCACAGGATACATCCTACTCATATGGATCTGCATTTACTATAAAAGCTGTATCACAGTGAAATGACATTCTCTTTTTGATGCTAGAAATAAACCAAAGCAAATTAGATGAAGGAGTAAGGAGGACTATTTCGAGAAACACTTTTCCTCAGTAAAAGGCAGAGCAGCATATGTTGATGATACTTTCCTTGCAGATCCTACTACTAAGTCAAGTACTTTCCAACACCTCTTTATCATTAAGATTTGTTATTTGAACAAACTGCTGACTGTGGCAGGGAAAGTGTACCTGCTGGCAGAAAAACAACCAGTTACCACATAGTGTGGCTTAAGATAATACTTTTAAAAGTTCAGCCTAATTTTTCCAGAGGCAGCTGCATAGCAAGTCTGCTCTCTTGTGCTGAACACTCAGATAGATGCACTATTCCAGCATCTAGAAGCTCTATTTCCCAATGAATTAGGAAACAGGTTACAAGGGATCCACTGGGACTGACTGGGTCACAAGGGGATCAAGCAGCAGTGCAACCAGAACCACAAGGAGCTTACAAGACCAATCCAAGAAGCCACACTGGATAGTGGTTCAGAAGTCTCTATGCTATTTATTGCACCTACAGACAAATATCAAACCAAAACCGAGCTGAGCTTTCTGAAGCCTCCAGCCCAGAATGTGTAAGACACACACTTGTCAGCCAGGAAAAGCAAAGCTTTACAGCAAAGGCAGAGCCTGCTTTCCTCGACAATCTTGCTCCTAGCACAGGGAAATGGCACAGGATCCCAGCCCAGGCTCCCAAGCCTGAACTGTAAAAACAAACACGCTTCCTTTGTTTAAACAGAGCCCCGGCGAGCCTTGCCCTGAACTCGCCAGCCTGCCAGCGACAGCCTCCGCAGGTACCGCGGCCATCCGGGGTCACGCTCGCTCTTGCAACACTGTGCCTGGAAGACTGAAGGAAGAACACTGCAAGAACCAAGCTGGTAATAACCTCAGCATTTCTGGTGTCAGGCTCCAGGGAATTCAGTAGAGCCAACACATCTGGCAGCCATTTTGAGGAGGAGTGCAGGGTTTCAGAGGCCTCTGTGTTCCAGGCGCTCCAGAAACGCAGTGCTCTGCATATATGCACTAACATACCTGCAGCTTATGTTTCTGATTTCCTGGAGGACTTGGATGAACAAGGGATCAGGCTCTAGATGAGAGCACCAAAGCCTCCACTACTGGCTGCTTCACATGGAGCCTCAAATGCTTGGCTGAAGCAGTAACTCCCCCCC
>VYZS01050210.1:0-11501 GCA_013400695.1 Neodrepanis coruscans
TCCGCCCCTCCGGGACGGGCCGCCCCGCGCTCCGGAGCGGTGAGTGCAGCCGCGTCCCCTCCGGGCAGCGCCGGGGGGATGCCCGGCTCTGCTCCCCCGCCCCAAGCGGGGCCTGCCGCGCCGCCTGTTGCGGGCGGTGCTCCCGGGGCTGGGGCAGCGCTGGGAGAGGGGGCTCGAGGGGGGCTCGGCCGCTGTTACCGCTGGAGGGGCCGCGCCGCCCGGCCCTTCCCGCAGCGCTGGGTCCGGGCGGTAAATCCGGCATAAGCCGAGGTAAAGCCGCGGGAAGGCGAGGAGGCCCCGCGGGTGGACACAGGCGGGAGCCCCCGGCTGTGTGTGTCCTCCTGCCCTGGCGGGAGCTGCAGCTCCAGAGGTGCGGGAAAGCACCTGTTGGGAAGGAGGGTTTGGAACATCTGCCAGAATGTGGGCATACGCTTAAGGAAGGGAGGTTAAGGAGAGGTGTAGCGGCTTCAGACTGAAAGACGGCAGGTATATGAGGTATATGTATGATCTTAGGAAGAAATTCTTTACTGTGAGGGTGGAACAGGTTTCCCAGAGGAGTTGTGGAGGCTCCAGCCCTGGAGGTGTTCAGGGCCGGCTTGGATGGGGCTCTAACCAACCAGGTCTAGTGGGGGATGTCCCTGCCCATGGAACTGGGAGATGTTTTAAAGACTCTTCCAACCCAAACCCTCTAGGATTCTCCGGAGGTTTCGTAGAGAAGTGGGGTGTCACAGGACCATCATCATGAGAACAGCTGGGTTTCCCCGTCTGTTTTGCCCTACCAGTACGAACCCCAGGTTCTCCTTTTTCTATCCTTTCCACCTCATTCATCCAGATCTGTTGGTCTGGTTTGTTGTCCATTTTTTATTATTTCAAGGAGAAAAAACCCAACAACCTAATTTGAGCCAAAAATGCAACCTTTCACGAGTCGTGTAAAGCAATGTGTGTGTAACCATGACCTGTGTATGGGCTGGTCATTTATCTGAGCACAGGACAGAGGAGAGCAGAGCTCCTTCAGAGGGATGTGCGTTTGTGTTCTCCCCTCTCTTGGCAGCAGTTTGCTGTGAAAAGCTCTGGTGATGAGGCAATTGGGTACCCTGCTCTGGGGCTAAAAGTGTGAGAAGTATTAGGAAAGAAAACTGCTTTCCTTTTTAGCTGGCAAGATCTAGCTGGGAACAGACTGCTGTGGTCATATATGTGAGTTTGGCTGTGCTCTGAAGAACTTAAATATAAGGTTTTATGCCAAAGGTTAAAAAAAAACCCCGGAGCTGTTGTCTCTCCTGTACAAACAGGACGCTTGGGCTCAGAGAAATGCAGTGACAGCTTTAGTTTCCTGCAGTCAATCTGTGGCATACCCTGGCACTGAACCTTTAACCCTTGCCTGTCTGCTGAACCAGGGGATTATCTCTTACTTGGGTTGCCTCTGTAAGGCAGCACTGAACCTTTTTCCTTTTTCTGAGACCAGAGAAAATAAAATAAAACGAAAAAGTCTGCTTTTAAAAACATGGCCTTGAGTGCAGTGTTTAAAAGCTTGTTGTGAGCTGTGAGAGATGAGAGGGAAGGACTGTCTGGGGATTGGTTCTGATGTGGTATTTTTCTCCCCTTTATCTCTGCTGCAGGACAGCTGCTTAGCACAAGCTGATTTGCCCTCCACAGCTGTTATGTGCTTCAGAGTAACTGTAGCTGACACGGAGTTAACATACACATCCAGGTCCAAAATCTGCCTGAGAAAATAGATTATGTCCACTGTTTGCCTTGGATTAATGAGGTAGGAAAACCAGATAACAATTAATCCTAAAGCTGTTAATAAAGAGGAAGAGGCTATATGTGATACATAACTGTCGTTGGAGGGATAGTGAAGATTTTAGAATCAGAAGTGGAGAATTGTGGCATTTGTGCAGATGTTTTTAATGTATGGGCCACATGATAAGTTTTCTAGTCCCTTATGCATTTCTTTTGTGTAGGTAAAGTTACTTAATTAGTTGTGTTTTTAATAAAGTTATGGTTTTGAACCTCTAGTTACATGGTTTTACACAAGCAGTGCAAGTGATTTGTTAGTCTGTAGAACACTCCAGATGAAACTAATTTATGTATGATGGAAAGAAATTACAACTCATTAATAAATTTTTACTTTTTATTGATTGTACAGGGTGAATCAGTTATAGAGTACAAAAATTAATTCATTTTTTACAGTTTTGCCATTAAAGATTATTGAAATAAGATTGTGTATGTATTTTATGAAGAATGTGAACTCTGACCTAACAGCAGAGTTTTTAAATTTAGCTTAGTATGTGACAAGAAATAATTCCTCCCATTTTTTTTTCTGTGGGTGGGAAGAAAAACCCTTTCAAACTTCTCCTTCCTTTTTTAAATTACATGTACTTACAAGACATGCATCAGGTTGCAGAGGAGGTTGTTGTAGAGGAAAGAGTAACAGTCTTTTTCTGACTAATAAAAATTTGCTTATTTCCATAGTTTGTAATGAATTGCAATGTTTTTAATGGTTTAGTTGAGCTGAAAGGTAAGTGATGGAAAATACAGATGAATTCTGAGGGCTTGGAAGGTCCTTTGGCAATTGAGGAGTGTGAGAGGGTTCCAGCAACAAGAGCAGCTTTGGATGTTGACAGATGTGAATTGTAGGAGTCACAAAGAGGAATTTAAAAACAAGATATGTGAAATTCATGAGACAGTAGATGAGTAGTGGTAGCTGAGTAGCTGAGACGTTGAGATTAGACAGGGGAGGATTTGTACATGTGAGACTCAGGACTGGATTTTATTTTATTACAAAAAAGGGGGAAAAAGAAAAAGACCATCATCTAGTAAAATTACTGAACTTGCAAAACAGCCTGTTTGGAACAGCCAATAAGAGACTTTAGCAGTGAGTTCTTTTTGTTTAGTTGGCTGTAGATAGAGAATAGTAAGTGCTAAAGGAATGGGCAGGAGACCTAAAATAGTGGATAGAAAATAGATGCTGTGTGAAAATATTGTGAAAGAGTTGTGATGCATTGAGGTTGTTAACCTAGAAAACACCTCTGAAGAGAACTCTTCATTCAGAAATAGTTTGGACTCACAAATCATCTGATCTCTGTGATATTTTCTGAAATAGGTGTCATGACAGGTTAGTAAACACTGGGAGTGGAACTATTTTCTAAGCTCTAGCAAGCAGCAAAATTTGTCACAGTTAAGAACATCTAATTGGTGCCAGCTTAGTTTCTGGTAGTTTTTGTAACAGATGAAATATGAGCCCAGTATCCAATCTTTATTCCTTCAGTCTTGAAAAACATGGTCTTGTGTGAGTAACATCATGCAGACAATCCCTTTGGATTTAGTGGAATTGTGTGTTGATGACAAGTGTTGCTGGGCTCAAAGCAAGTGTGCTGAATCCTCTTGCACAGTAACTGAAATAGTTTGAAAATTGAGACATCAGAGTTTTTCACAGTAATGGAGATACTAAACTAGAGCAGCTATTTTTTTCCTAATTTAATTGATGTGCTCTGTAAGCAAAGTGTGAAGCTGCGAAACAAATGCCATTTTCCATCCTTAGAGAACCAAAAACTGGGCACAATAGGACATATCACAAATTGCAGTAGGAATTCCTCACAGAATAACTTGGAGCATTTAGAAGCATTTCTAACTTCTGTTGGCAGATTCCTGTTTTTCATTTCTTTAAGGAAGTTACATGTTTGCTGAAGTTAAAGAAAATCTTCAATGTTAAGATCTTAAACAACCATAGAAAACTTTTGTCTTTACAGAAATCCAAAATTCTTTTCTTTGAAATCTGCAAATATTTTTGGTGGATTCTAAAGAATTCTGTTAATTGGTCTTGCTCATGGCAAAATAAAATTCAAGAAATGAACATTTCTTTTTCTTGTTTCCAAGTGATCCATGAGAAGAGCAGCTACTGCTGCAAAATGTTCTTGTCAAGGTTGTTGCAATGAGAAAAATTCTGTGTTTCATTAAGTATTTTGAATATTTTTACATTTGTCACGGTCATCCCAGCTTTTTCTGAAGGTACCAGTACGTCATTACTGCGATTAGCTCTGATTAGATTCTCTCAAAAGGCAAACACACTCTTTGTTTCTGTTAGTCTCAGCTGTTGTCCCCTAAGTATATTTACAGTGTCGCTCACAAGCATGAAATTATTTGCTTATCCATAAAAGGAAACCTGGGCATATGGTACTTTTTTTCTGTTTGCTCCTTATCTTTCTAAATTCAGTTGCCACATGGATGTTTTCCTGTGTCTTGTCAAAATGAGTTTTCTTTAATTTTTGCTTTCCCCCTTTCTTACCACATTATTTTAAAATTTTGGTTATTATTTGACTGTGTAGCAGATGTAGCTCTAACTCAATTGTTTCTCAGCTGTGTTTTATCTTGGGCTGTGGTGTATTAAATAGTGGAGCACAAATACTAATTTTGATCTTACAGCACTGTCTGACACAGTGAACATCCCTTGCTCTTGACACTGGTGGGATGGAGGGTAGAGGTTGCATAGAGATGAAGAAATATATCACGAGTCGTTCAGTGTCAGGGGCCTTGTTGTTCTCTCACTGGGCAGATGAGAAGAAATAGTGCATTTGAACTCAACTTTTGACAAGCTTACAGCTGCAGAAAAAAGTGGTTATCCCATATTTATTGGGATATTTACCATGCATCCTTAGATGTTCTGAGAAATACACTTAATTGTTAAGAAGAAGGTTCTTCTAAGAACAGCTTATATTCACTAGAGGAGTTTAACTTGCTTTCTCTTCATACAAAGCGAAAACTGAGATTTTTTTTAATCCCTAATTGCTAAAATTGTGGCTTTCTGTCAACCGTTTACTATCTCCTAAAAAGTTCATGATGTGCTTTGCTTTTGTCTTTCAGGCTTCCTTATGTGGTCGAGTCGATGTCTTTATTTCAGCCTTAAAACTGCTGGTGCAAATCCTTGCTATGGCATCTGTGGCTTCACCGGTTATATTTAAGGAATTTTGTCCCTTGTATTATCTCCTCAATGCCATTCCTACAAAGATCCAAAAAGGCTTTCGCTCTATCGTGGTGTATCTCACAGCACTCGACACCAATGGAGACTACATTGCTGTGGGGAGCAGCATTGGAATGCTTTATCTCTACTGCAGACAGTTAAACCAGATGAAAAAATACAACTTTGAGGTAAATACCAACTTTTTGTCTCTTGTAATTAAGCTGAATTTCTCAGAATTGAGCTCCTGTTTGTGTCTCATTAACTTTGTGAGTTCTTTGTATGGTTTGTTTCAACAGGGGAAGTGTGAATCTATTACTTTTGTAAAGCTGCTGAGTTGTTTTGATGATCTGGTTGCTGTTGGTACAGCCTCAGGTCGGGTTGCAGTTTTTCAGCTTGTGTCTTCATTACCTGGAAGAAACAAACAGGTAAATCTTTGCATTTGGCTAAACCTCTGTGAGGTTTAGTGTGGCTAATCCTATTAGAGTGGTACCATGATTCTTTGTAATAGTGAAACCCAGCAGGTTTTGCCTGATTAAGTATCTGTGAATATGTTTTAGGCTTCATATGTTAAGCTCAAAGAAACAATAATCTTAAAGCATGTTTTGCATTACAAAAGATGTATTTAATGAAATATGGTTTTGAGAGATATCTCTTGTGTAATAACTGGCTGATCTATTCCATGGTGAGGTTTTTTGATTGTTTGTTTAGGTTTTTATGTCCTAAATAAACATTAGAATGACGTGCGCTTTTGTACTTGATCTTCAGTTAAATCAGTCACGAGTCACTGAATAGGCTTTGTGCCTCTGTTCTTTCTTCACCTCATTCTTGTATTGCTTTGGAATTCTCTCACAGCTCCGGAGGTTTGATGTTGCTGGCATCCACAAAAGTAGCATTACAGCTTTAGCTTGGAGTCCCAATGGAATGAAATTGTTCTCAGGAGATGACAAAGGAAAGATTGTCTACTCTGCCCTAGACCTAGACCAGGTGAGCATTTGTTACAGAGACATTAATTCACTCTTACCGCTTCCTGAAAGTGTGCTTGTATGTTTAAATATTTAGCAGTGAGTTTATTGCTTAGTGTCATCTATTTAAGTGGATGGTTTTATTGGGGTGTATGTGTACACTTGGCCAAGTGTGGGCACACCCAGAGACACAGTCACTGGATATCCTTCACAACTGCCTTACCTGTTTTAAGAAGTAATATATATTAAATAAAGTAGTGATCCCTCTCAGTTTTCACCTTTCTGTCTGAAATAACCATCAGATCTTCCTTAAGCTTTTAGCCAGTACTTTCTCTTTTGTTTGGAAAAAGTACTTTTGAATGATGTGACTTCATTGATGAAATCATTTTCCCAGAGTTGTTTAGCACTCAGTCTGGAGTGTAGAATGAAAGTAATATTTATGTGCTCCTGGCTGACTACCATGCTACCAGTAAATGGAATTTTCCTAACATCCAGTTAATTAATACAGACCTGGGATGTCAACAAAATGAATGCTAACTTGAATTTCTGTATGGTAGAAGTGTTTAGACAACATCCCTCCTGATTTATCTGTGACTGTCCCTCATGTGATTTGACAGAAAGGTTTAACATCACCGAATGTTACCATTGTCTTGGCATTGTGTGACCTGGCAGTGGAAAAGAAGTAAGAAAATGTGTCCTAGAGTTTCTACTGATTTCAAGTGAAATGCATTAGCTAATATTCCAAGAGAAATTAAATTTTGTAGTGTGCCACAGTGGCAGACACAGTCTAACACCCCTCTTGCCTATAGAAATGAACTCGATTAAGTGAACTTTGTGCAACAGGAGTTCAAAAGCCTTTTGTTTATTTGTTTTCTCTTGGGCTTTTAAATTTCTTTGAAGTGTTATCTGCTACCTTGTATTTTTAGGAAGGTTCTCTCATTAATTTCACGTATCTTTGAAAGGGTATTTGCAACTCCAGCCTTGTATTGGAAGAGCCATCTTCGATTGTCCAGCTGGATTACAACCAGAAGGTGCTGCTTGTCTCTACTTTACAGCGGACTCTGCTTTTTTACACGGAAGAGAAATCCGTCAACCAAGTTGGAACGCAGCCCAGAAAAAAGTAACCCTCATAAAAATCTTGATGCAGGCACATCTATTAATTCTAGCATTTCAGAGTGGATTACAGGGAGGGTGATCTAAGCAGTGGAATGATTGCAACACAGCATTCTGCTCGTGAAAAATTAGTTGCAGTAGCTGTGTGTGATCACNGACACAGTCTAACACCCCTCTTGCCTATAGAAATGAACTCGATTAAGTGAACTTTGTGCAACAGGAGTTCAAAAGCCTTTTGTTTATTTGTTTTCTCTTGGGCTTTTAAATTTCTTTGAAGTGTTATCTGCTACCTTGTATTTTTAGGAAGGTTCTCTCATTAATTTCACGTATCTTTGAAAGGGTATTTGCAACTCCAGCCTTGTATTGGAAGAGCCATCTTCGATTGTCCAGCTGGATTACAACCAGAAGGTGCTGCTTGTCTCTACTTTACAGCGGACTCTGCTTTTTTACACGGAAGAGAAATCCGTCAACCAAGTTGGAACGCAGCCCAGAAAAAAGTAACCCTCATAAAAATCTTGATGCAGGCACATCTATTAATTCTAGCATTTCAGAGTGGATTACAGGGAGGGTGATCTAAGCAGTGGAATGATTGCAACACAGCATTCTGTTCGTGAAAAGTTTGTTACAGTAGCTGTGTGTGATCATGCAGTGCGGTGACAGTTCTGCCTGTTTAGAAACTATGTGTTTGCAAGTGTGTGACAGTCGTATTTTCAAGGCACTATTATGCAAAAATATTTAAGATGTTTTCTCACTGTTTAGACAGAAATCACTGCCAAAACTTGCCCTGCTGTCCCTCTTGGTTTACTGTAACTTGGTGTGAGCAAGCATTGTAATCAGGTGTATATGGTGCTAAAAGCAAGCCAGCATCCCAATTTTTCTTATACACTGAAGTGAATAAAAAGGGAAAATTTATAGAAGCACATAAATTTGACTTGAAGACTGGGATCTTCTTTGTGTGGCTTTGACATCTTTTATTGTGTAACCTCTCTCTCTTGGATATGAAGGAAGAGGGAACCCAGTCCTAGAACAGCATGACTGACTATATCTGTAAGTAGAGGAAATTGACACTTGAAAGATGTATCTTTTAGGGATATGAATAGTAAGAGGCCAGCTTATATGTGAAGGGTTTTCTCTGTGTAATACTGCTTCTGTGTATGAGAGATGAAGGTTTTAACAGCTGATATCTGTTCTATGCTTCTTGCAAGTGGAGGTTGTCAATTTCTTAGCATTACTTTGTAGTGCTTTGCTTGGTTTTTATTTATTCTGTGAGAAGGATAACTGCATAGGAGAATCTTTCTGAGGTGGACAGAGTGCCATTAGGGTGATGGAGTTTATTAGGAGGAGTCACTTGCTTAATTGTAGTGTCTGACATCCAAAGCTATGGGAAAACTTGTTGTTTGAAGCACTGGTCTACTGTAACTAAATTTGCATTTTTGATGATTTGTGGTTTTAGATTCATGCCATTAGATTTAGAAATAGTTTCTAAGTTGAGTACACAACTTTTAAAATAAGTTCTTTTCCATTTTAGCACTGGCAAATTTGGAGCATGTTTTATACCTGGCCTGTGTAAACAGAGTGATCTGACACTGTTTGCTGCCAGACCTGGGCTTCGTCTCTGGAAGTCTGATGTTCATGGAACTGTTCAGGCCACATTCATATTGAAAGATGTATTTGCTGGAGGAATAAAAACTTTTGAACTGTACCCTCGTTTGGAGCCACCTGACAGAGGAAGTTACAGCTCCCCAGAGAAACACCTTGGGCTTGTTTCATGCTTTTTCCGAGAAGGATGGGTGCTGACCTGGAATGAATACAGCATCTACTTACTAGACACTGTGAACCAGGTAGATAAGCCTTGTGGGTGCATATTTTGTTTCTTTCTTGGTTTTGTTCATGTTATTTGCCAGGAGACTCTGTTTGGGTTATCCATTATGCTTCTATTATTTAACTCCACATGAAGAAAGAAGACTTTATTCTCTCCCTCTTCAAGTCATCATATATTTAAAACTTTCAGTTAGGGTATTGACATTATAAACAATTCTGAAGCTTAGCAAAGCTTTTAGAAATCTAAAAGCTGGTAATTAAAGCAAAAAGATTTTTTTTTAGTCTTATTAAATGTGCCTGAAACTATTTATTTTTTCCCTTCTACTACTGTTTGGTATCTGCAAAAAACAAGTATTGAATTTTATTTGGTATAGAGTGAGGTGTTGGTTATTTTATCTTCTTAAAAATGTGTATGGGAGTGAATACAAGCTGGGACCTCTTTATGTAAATGGTATTCAGCATTTGTATTGCGGCACTCTTGTGTCGCCAAGTTGTGTGTTGCTTAAGTTGTTATATTGTTGCTGCTGGTTGGATAGAGGAAGTGAATGTATCTGCAGAATTGAACATAGTATAAAAATGAGTTACACTGTGATGAAAGAGTTCTTTCCCGTCCCTGTTTTCTATTTTTTTCTTTTTGATAAGATAAGAATGTTTAACCTATAACTGCCTATGTTGATTAAAATCCAGTGAACTCTTCTTAAGAGTACATGTTTTGCAAATGGTGTGTTAATCTCATGCCAATTATTTCTTTCTGTATTGGCTCTTTATAGGCTTTGATTGGTGGCTTGGAAGGATATGGTGATATTGTGTCTGTGTCCTGTACCAACAATGAGATTTTTCTCTTAAAGGGAGATAGAGACATAATAAGAATTTCAAGTAGACCCGAAGGACTCTCATCAATAGGTTTGTATAGATTAGTAAGATTTAGTATGTATCTCATGAAACATGATACCTGTCCTAGTTTTTTAATATTAACCCAAACAAACCAGACCCAACAAAAACAACGCAAAACAAAATAAACCCCCCACAAAAATCTTCAGATTATTACAAAAAATTTACCAGGTTCTGTAGAGTTACTTAATCTGTTTTAACAGATTATATTTAGAAATCTGGTTTATCTGCTCATCTGAGCTTCTGTTATGGCTGCACTGAGGATGGGGACATTAAGAAATTAAATATGGTTCCCTTTTTTGAGAGTGGATCAGCATTATCCTAATGAGGCATCCCTAATCTGTGCATTTGAGACCTTATTCTGAACCATGATGCTGGAGCAGTCTGGATTCCTCCTCATGGTTATCCCTGTACTGATCAATCTCAGTAGCTGATTATGTTGATTCTGTGCCACCTGTCACCACCCACATTCCAGAGGAAATCTCAGCCTTCCTAGTGATGAAAGAGGAAGAACTGGCACATAAACCCAAAGAATACGTGCTAAAATCCCCAAAAGAATTTGAGATTTTATTTTCTTATTTATTGCTATCTGAATTCAGTATTTATATTACTAGAACTCTCTAAAAGGGACTACTAATGCATTTAAAATACTCCATCTTAGCTTTGTATTAGCCAAATGCTAGTAAATATGCAGTGAAGTCTTGTTGAATGCTGGAGAACTTTATCATTGCATATTAGCAACAGCTTTAGTCATTTAAGCAGTTCTTTACTCACAAACTTCTAGAGGCTGTTGATTATTTTAATGTCAACTTATATGTATAGTTTAAGAGGAGCCTTCTTGAAGTATATTTTCTTCTAATCAACACAGCAATTTATCTGGTAATTTTCCTTGATTTTTTTCAAGCTACTGAATGTTTGAATCAAGAAGTCAAAGATAGAGGGTGGCACTTCAGTGAATGAATACAATTGGGTCTTCCAAGCTACAGACCTGTGCTGTTCTTTATGCATAAAGAAATGCAGGATTTTGCTAATAGAAGCTTGATACTGCATTTGAGGAATTGATTTTCCTAAAGTATTTTCATACAGATTAATTTACAGGAAGTTTATATTGCATGAGTGCAAATACATATATGTTTTTTAAATGTTGTGAACTTAGAAAGTTTTTTTGCATAAAGATACTTTTCAGTACTCTGCAAGAACAGTGCCCTTACTCTGTGGATGTTAGTATTTATACTTGAACTTGTATTTATACTTTTATTTTTCTTTTGAGCAGTTTCAGATGTGAATTCAAAACTGTCGAATCCTTTAACAGCTACAAATCCTAAATTGCTGACCCCGTCATCAGTAGTTTCATCTGTATCATCCAGCCCTTCAGTGGAAACAGATAAAAAGATGGTTACTTCCCCGTCAGTTACTGGTGATAAAAATGGCTCTTATTCTTCAGTGAAAGATGAACTGGAAACTCCAACACTATCAGAGAAAAGTTTTGATAGAGTGGGAGACTTGAGCAATGAAAGCAGAAGGAGGGCCTGCTCTGTAGTAAGTGAAACACGAAGCAGGAGCAGTTCTGTGAACTCTGTTGACAGTGGCTCGAGCTTTATGATCTGTGCAGACCAACTTTCAGAAGCTCAGAGAGATGGTCAACTTTCTTCACAACGGTTCAGTACCATCAGCTCAGAAGATTTTGATCAAGAGCTCATTGTAAAGCCAATTAAAGTGAAAAAGAAAAAAAAGAAGAAACAGGGTAGGTCTAGCAC
>VYZS01050216.1:0-13502 GCA_013400695.1 Neodrepanis coruscans
GGTAAAACCACCACAATATCTAACTATGAATGTCTTACCTTACCATATTATTGCTGCTAAAATTCTTTCCAGTTGACTGGTTTTTACCTCATGGCCAGTGGATCATTCCTAATCTTCTCCTGGGGTAGAGAAACTTGCTGTATGATGAACAACAGATATGAGAATGAGTTCAGATTTCTTGTGAATAGTGCTTTTGTTTTTTTAAAGCAAGGAACTACAGTTAAAAAAACACAAAGAAGTTTTCCAGTGGTTGAAATAAGTGCACTGCAAGTTGCATTTCACCTTTTAAACTAGCAGAGAAATTAGTTGGAAAACAGCTTTTGGATCTAAACCAATAGTAGCTCCAAGTATAATAGTCCAGATCTATTGTAGGTTGTCTGAGCAGTCATTCTGTTATATTATGCTCAGAAAAATGCTTGTATGAGGAATAAACATGGTTTAGATACATAATAAGATAGGACAGAATGTATAAAATCTGAGCAACCTGGTCTGGTGGGAGGTATCCCTGCCCATGGTAGGGGGCTGGAACTAGATGATCTTTAAGGTCCCTTCTAACCCAAACCATTTTGTGAGTCTATGAAAATGCATCTCTAAAAGAAATCCTATATGGCAATTGCAAATATACTTCCCATGGTGTTAAAAAAGAAGATTGTTCAGTGAAGTGAAGAGTAGAACTGATAAAATATTTATTCAAAGTCCGTTATCTTTGAGTTTGATTTGCATTTAAAGAAATAGTCCTAGCTTTCTTCCTCCACTGTTTTCATTAGAATTGTCTGAAACAGTTCCACATAATCCTTTAAATGTTGTGTCAAAAACTGAGTCAGTAATTTAGAGGTGAAACATGGAGATCAATATGCTCTGTGCTCTGAATGCTTCACATAAATTCAGTCTAATTAAAAAAATAAACACTAAATCACTTTTAACTGAGAATTTCAAAATCTCGCTGTGAGGACAGAGATTAAGTCAATTATAAAGTCATGGCCAAAGCTTGGGCTTGAAGAAGGAAGTAGTACTTGGTACTGAGGAGGTATAGCAGCAGAACTCCACATGTGTATTTTGAATCAGAATGATAAAATACAAGTGCCTTAAGTGTTAAGATGATTAGGGGTTTGTATTGCCATTTTGTATTCAGATGTATTCTGCTTAAGTGTCCTGCTTTAGGTATATAAGACTTCTTGGATGTAGCCCTTAGATATTAGCAAAGGTCGTCATGAAGGTTTGAATTGCAAAAGCACTAGTCTGTAACATAAAAGAAAATTTTAAGTCCTACATGAATAATGCTGCTAGTAATAATAGATGCATCAGCATGTATTTCTGAATTACAGAGGTTAGAGAATGTACATCTATTGATAATGTGGATATCCTTCCTAATGCCATGAAATGATCATTTAATGGTAGGAACCAGGTATAATACCAGTGCTGTGCTATTGCTGAGACTTTCATGATCATCTAGTATCCAGAATAAGTAAAAAAACATTACTAAAAACTGGTTTGTTACATATAATAAAATTTATATATTTGTGTGGATTTTCATAATCTTACCATCAGTCTTTTATATTATTTTTATTGCATCTGAAATAAAAACTAAATTCCTTTTTCACAACCCCATCCTAAAGAAGACAGTAAGAATGAGAAATTAATTTCTCAAACAAGCCGTTTTTTCCAGGCAGATATGTCCATATTAATGTGCAGTGTAGCAACTCGTTTAGTTCTTATTGAATTGAAAGTTCTAACTAAAGTATCTTGGGTGAGACCATAAACTTACTGAAATCAGTAGGACTATTGAGAGAAACAAATCCAGAACAATATCAGATTCAGGATTTAAAGCTTCTCCATCTCTAGCTTGGTCAGTAATGCTACTAAACCCCCTAAAGCAGTAGTTAGGATGTGTAATTGTTATGGTGTGAGAGCAGAGTGTCAGTCAGGAAGATGTATGGAAGAGATTATCACACTGTTATTGTAAAGTTGCACCATCTTAGATAACTTGAGTTCTCATACATGTACTCCTTTCTCACTTCCCCTCATCACTATCTAGACTCCTGCTTTGAATTTTGAGTTTGCAACAGCCTTATAAATGCATCTGGACTTGCCCAGCTTCAAGAGGATTCATATCTTAACTTTCCTAAATCCATATTTCAATCCAGAGTGGATTAAAATAAATAAACCCAACAAAACCACCAAAAAACAACTGAATCAAATGTCTGGGAAAAGGCCTTGGCTTCCTACACACATTTTTCTCCAGTTGTATATGTCATTGTGTTACCTGCTGTACAGAACAAAACAGAAAGATGCTGTGGCTTACCCAGTAGTATTTGGAAGCACTCCAAGGCAAATTAACAGACCAAGCTCTAACTAGTGCTTGCCTAACCATTAGAAAACTTCGTAAGCTCTGAAAGAATGCAGTTTGCTGTACAATTTTCTCCCTGTGAAACATACAGATGAAAACCATTTTTGCAGTCAGTGGAAAATAAGACCTATCTAAATGTTCTATGTGGTTGTAGGTAGCCTCAGAGTGAATTAAAGACCGCTCTCTGTGCTCTCTTTTTTCCTCTGTTGAAGTGAATGCCATAAATAGCGCTGAGCTTGAAGGGAAGAGGAATCAAACATTTATTATATCCTGGTCACCCAGAGAGGGAAAAATGTTAGTGTCTGCAAATTAAGCAGTATTTGCTTGGCATTTCTATAAATCAGTTCTACTCAATAGGTTTTGGTTTTTTGTTGTTTTTATTTTTTTTTCTAGTGAGGGATGTGTTTTGCCCCAAATCAGATAGTAGTTTTCAAAAAGTACTTCCTTACTAAACTTAATGAATAGCTTACAAATTCGTAGTTAACCAAAATGAAGCAGGCTGAAAAATAAGAAGTATCCTAAAAGCATGGGCTGATATGTAATTGATTCTGTAGCTTTACACATCTTTGGCTTTTCTTTTTATAAGCCATTACTTTGGTCCCTAGTCAACCCAAACTCTACAGGTTTTGTGAGCCTTGTGCCATTCATTATCAATGGACTTGCTTTTTATGGTTATGAGAATCCATTACTCTTAACAAGTTGCCTTAGTAAGATATACAGCCAGATTGGTAGTCACCTGTGGCCAGTGCAGTTCATTGCAACCTTTAGTAGTTGGTGACATCTGTGTAAATCTTCTCCTCAAACAGCAAACTCTGGGATAGTTGAACCGAACTTCTCTCTGAAGGATTTAAAGACTCTGTCATAGGTGATGATATTACCACTGCCTCTACAACTACTTTCCAATGGTAAGAACAGGAGCAGGACAAGTGCCTACTTATGAGGCAGCATATTTTATTTTCAGAACACTGAGCCTTCCTAGCCATGTTGTCTGTGATACAATGGGAATCTCGGAGCAAACATGTTACATGTAGGTGATTGCAAAAGGTATAGTTATATGGAGGTGCAAAGTGACAGCACACTTAGTCTTGCCTGATACTACTGAGCCTCTCGTATCAGCTTTTCCTACATGCACCCTGTGACAGTGGTCACTTAAGATGTTCACTTGGCTGTTTGGTTTGTTTTGGATGGGTTTTGTGGTTTGTTTGTTTGTGGGGTTTTTTTGGGGGTATATTTTTTTGAAAAACAAAACCAAAACTCCATCCCATTTTGCAACCTTCTGTTTGTTTTCTGCTACACAATAAAGGATGGATTGCATGGTTCTTCTCAGTGTTTACATTTTTATTGTTATATAAAGTAAACAGGTCAAATATTCTTGCCCATTTTAAATATTTGTAGAAGTATTTTTTTTTTAAATTAATACATGTTAAATACCTCAGAATTGTATAATGGAGTTAGTCATGTTTAACGACATTGTCTGTATGTAGCTGATAAAATAGTTTTTTTCCTATTCTAGATCATATTCCATATTTAGGGGGCACAATTTTGTAAATACTCAGGCATGTGATTTGCCTTATATTAACAAGAAGTACAATGGCTACGGTGGGCCTGGTTACCTGTGAAAAGATAGGCAAAAAGCTCACAGGTTTGAAACACATTCCAGAAAACAAATAGTTGCTTTTTATTGTGCAGGTATTTTCCTGCTCTTTTTCATGGTTTATCAGATAAATATAAATTATTATAGTAAGAGCTTCTGGTGTTTTGAGACAAAAAGCAAGTTACTAATGGTGTAACTAAGCCATTTACACTACGTTGCAAGTGTTGTGGCAGGAACCTGTTTCTAACCAACCTGCAGATGAGTTGAGGCAGTGGTGTGTGTTTTACCTATGTTCCACATGTGGTACTCAGGGCAGTTCTCCCCGGCTTTGTCATTAAATAGCAGATTTAAAGTAAATGTTTGTACTATAAGTTGACCATATTTGAAGCATAAGAGTGATGAAAGTGATGCATTATGTCACAGTAACATATTGACATTATCAATTATATGTTATTAAACAGCTTAGCTAACTGAATGATTTACCTTATGTTTAACTGCCTCTTTCAATTAAAGGTAGCAAATGCTTTAGAACTGGAGCACACTTATAGAAACCATATATTTTCTCCTGTTAACACCAGCACTGCTGACATGTAAGTGATAGGAGTGTTGGCATTTTGCTGCAGGCTCTAATGGGCAAGTTTAAATGGTCTAAAAAAAAGTGATTAATGATTAGGAACAGGACTGTTACACAGCTTCACAGCTCTTTTCCTCGGTGCATTTCCATTTATGTCAACTAGTCGAACACTTGGGAGGTGTTGTTTCGAAATAGTCAACACAGGGTTATTTTTCCTAGTGCCATTTGTTTGTATTTCTTAGGTCCCATTGCTTGTCCAGATATGGCTAGTGTTTCCTTAAAGTTGTAAGCTTGAGTGTTAAAGGAAGATAATCCACAGACTAGTATGTTTGGTGACAAAAATCCAAACTGTTGAACTCTACTGTCATTTCAAGAAATCTTTAACATCACTCTGCTTACTCATGTTTTGTGTATTGTGTTGGAAATAATATAAAGGTCTCTCTCAGAGTAAGTGAAGCATTTTGTCACAAATATGTGGTTCTCTTCTAGTATTCACTTGACTTTTCCAGCAAGCAGTAATTTGTACATTAGTACTGCTTGCTTGTAATGGGTAACTGTCCACCCCTAAGTCCTCCCTTATATACATGGATACACATCTATGTATATACTTGTATTTCTTTGGGAGCTGAGATCAATAAACCCTGTTGGAACACTTTAACTCCTCTTGCCTCAAGTAAAAATTAGCTGCCATGAGTAGGAGAAACAAATAGTTCCGAAGGAAATTTAAAAGTGAAGTTGGAAAATCTAGCATCTCACTCTTTTTAATGAACCTTAGGACAGTAAGGTGTCTAGCACATATAATGCATTCTCTTTGCTCTTTTAAGCTAAGACAGCATCAAACACTGGAGTAGTGGGGATTGAACACTCAAGGGGAAGGTACTTCTCGAAATTTTTTTTCACTGTTCTGAGATCTTAGAGCTTGTGGCTGAAAGTCAGCACTTGTTCTTAAGTGTCATGTTGCAAGAGAAAGACATATTTTCTTAGAACACAACACTGTGTAGTATTTTAGTTGCTAGCATTTCGTCTTGGCATTTTCTTAGTGATCAAAGTATGAAGTTACTTCTTAGTTGTGTACAAATTCGACCAAGTTTTCTGAACAAGAAACTTAATTTTAAAAGTTCATACAATAATTTAGGGGGAGAGGGAGGATTTAGAGTGCAGTGGTGTTGGGTCCAGCAAGTATACTAGAGCCACTCTTCTGCAGAATGAAAATGATGCCAAAGGGATTTGCAGTTTCTGTAAAGGAAGAAGCATGGCTCAAAGGTGAGCAGATCACCCAGCTGGCTTGTCCTTGAATGTGGTGTACAGGATGGCATTGTAGCTGATCTTAAATTTTAATATTATTTTTAGGAAACTAGGGCTGGGGCACGCATGCTGGAGGCACCTTGTATGTGTTTGTTCCCTGGCTTTGCAGTAACTTTGCCTCAGTTGATCGACTTCAGTCAAGCATATCAGAGGAGGAAGGATCCTAAAAGTGTTATGGTGCAACCGGTTTCTTGAATAAAATGTGTCCAGTTGGAGGAGGAGAAGATACAACTCTGTGTGGTAGGAAAATTGGTCAGAGAGTCTGGTTAAACTCGCTTTTTTTAAAGTGAGAGAGTGTACACCAGGGAGTGCAGTTGCAAAGACCCCCGAGACTGCACTGATGTTTTAGTTGACAACCTACTGCAAACGCCATCTGAGAGAAAGCAGGCTTTGATGGTCCCGGTGCTGACACAGCTACTTGTTACTTCTGAGAGATTCTCCTCTTGTTTGTGCAGTATGCGGAGGAGGATTTTTAGAGGTTTTCTTGTCTCTGCGTATACACGGGCATATGAGTAATTGTTGCTACAAGTGTGTAAAGCTGCTTCCCTTCTTCCTCCTCATTAGGGTATTTAACTTATCAGTTACTACTTGGATGTCTTGATTGTTTTTTTTTTTTTGTTCGGTTGTTTGGAGGTTTTTTGGGGGGGTGGGGTGGTGGTGTTTGTTTGCTTGGGTTTGTTGGTTGGTTGTTTGGTTTTTGTTTTTTATGCGTGTGGAGGGGCGGTTTAACACAGACAACATTTCTGTTTGCAGAGTCTGCATTTCTCGGTTGTGTCAGGGGAACATCTGCTTTGGGTAGTTTGCAAGTGTTATTTATTAACTCAGGCCCCCAAAATTCGGGCAGTGTTGTGACTATTCCCAGGGCATAATTTAGCCTGATACTTGTCTTTTGGAAGCATGTGTTGAGGTTCATTACACACATATATTCTTCAGTTTTCTGCTTGGCTTGGATTCACTACTAAGATTCTGTTCTGAAACGATGATGTAAACTATATATATTTTTTTCTTAAGCATCAGTGCAGCACTTTTCCCCCTTTAGTTCACAGTAGTACTGCTTGTGGGCAGGTTTCAAAGGAATCTCATTCCATATGGTTTTACTCGATAATCCTTTATCCACCATCTTCAGCTCTCATTCCGTTGCTTTCTTGCCTCTGGCTACGTTTCTATCTCTGCATCAATTAGCACAGTGATTTATACAACAAGCAAGCAGTTTAGAGGTAATGGTACACAATTAACATCTCATTCCACCATAAAGGGTATGCTAAATACCCCAGTCACTGCTTTCTCTGCCTGGAATTGAAATAAGTGTTTGTCCTAATTCATATGCTATCTGATGTGAAGTGGGCCTGCTTTGTACGGCACTACACCATTAATCTAATTATAGATAGCTGCAAATGAAGTGCTGTCTGAGCACAGAGACTGAAGAAAATAGAGCTTTTGTCATTTAGCATGACTCTGTGAAGCAAGATTGCACTTTACACGGCAGCATGACAAAATGGGAATCCGAATAATATTGCTGCCTGTTGCATCTTTTCTAATTACGACAGCATTGTAAACACAACTGGGCGCTGATATAAATAGAGCTGTAGATACGCTGTCATGTGGGTTGTAGGGGAAAATCCTTAGTGTGCTGTTGTATTAAATGATGCATCCTGATTGACAGCTACCTTGAGACTGCGCTGATGGAGTTGTCAAAGCATTATGCTAACGGACTGCTCCGGCGGCGGCAGCTGCGGCCGCTCCCGCTCCCGGCTGCCCGCGCTGTGCGCGGCTGCGGGTGCGCTCCGAGGGAGAAGGACATCGCCAGGCTTTCCGTCTGTCCCCTTTCGATTCTGCCTCTTCAGCCTCAGTCTGAAGCCGAGGGAAGCTATCTTTGCATGGCTTTAACCCTTGGTAGGTTTCTCTAGAGTGTTAATTATGTATCACACAAGGAATGGAAAGTGGGAAACGTGCCTGAATTACACGTCTAATTAAGTTTCTGCTGCTGGAGTGTGTACTACGTGGTGGTGAGGCTCCTCTCGTTTTTCTTTCCCCTTTGCTGCTACTAAAGGCTCATGATTTTTGTGGCTGTTTTGGTATTCTTATTATTATAATTATTTAACAGCTGTCTCTGTAGCATGTTGTGTTTGCTCCTCCATCAGACTAAAACTGCCTTTATTTTGCGCAGATGTTAATTCCAGTCCTCCCCACCACTCTGTGAAGGTAAATTAGCTCTAGAGTTCTGTCTTCATGAAAAAAAAAGTCTCCATCTGCCAAATGTCATTTCTCACTGTTGAGTAAGGAATTCTTGACTCTGAAAAAGGTGGTGCCTGACATGTTCGAGTAATATGGAATAAATACCTAATTTTCTTATTTAGATGCTGTGGTCGAAATCTAAGCAAGGCTATGGTCATGATGTTAAAGTGCATAACGGTTAATAAAAAAGGCAGCGTGCTCATTGTGTTCAGAACTAGAACATTGCTTGGTATTGCTTGGACTGATTACTGAATAACATACTCTTTGTGAATCGATGACGTCAAACTGCAGGTGACAACAGTTAAGTAACTTGAGGCAGGATGTGGATTAGAAATGTTAAAGGGAAATTATGAGATCACGGTTAATACATTTCACTGGTTCAAAAAATGAGACTGTGAGACTAGCGAAAATAATGAAGACACACAGCAGACAATTTCTCTGAAATCTGAGCTATGTAACATTTTCACCCTTCTGACCAGAAGAATGACAGACATTTGAAAAACATGGTTCAACATTTAGGTAAAGCATGCTGAAAATCCACATCTGGTCAGCAGTCCAAACACTGCTGTAAGTAAAATATTGGTAGTGATTGCTCTATAAAATCTCCAATGGAGTTTGAACATTTACAGCTTCTGGGGACATGGATTTCAAGAGTACAGGGAAGATTGTATTTAATAAACCAATGTGAGATGTAACAGAGTGCAAGTTTGAGAATTTTAGTGAAGATTTGCAATATTCTGTTGTATACAGTAGAAGAACCATATCTATGCAAACTGCAGAACTTGTTTTTAAGCACAGATGGGGCCAGATATGCCCTGGCCACCTTTTTCATAGCAGCTGGTCTGCTTGTCTACTGACCTGGGGGATCAGTACAGTATATGTTGACAAAAAACCTCCACAAAACCCAAGGTATAATTTTCACTGTATTTGCTTTTTTTCTATCTCACTCCCCCCCTCCCCCTTGCATTGCTATTATTGTGCCTTTTAGCATTCTTATTGTCATGGTCATTTGGTTGTAAGAGGTAGTTTTACATGACATAAACATCCAATTAATTTAGTGTGAGAGGTAGGACAGGATACTGTTACCCTTAGAAAACTATTAAGTAACATCACTTTTCCCTACCATAAGTTTTGTCACCTGACTGTGGACTCCAGCAGTCTGGTAGAAAAAAAACCCGCCTGTTCTCTATTCGACCAAAAGCTGCATGGCTCCTTTTGGTACTGCTTTATTGACTCGACTTTAGCTGGCAGAGTTAAGCTTTGAAATCCTGTGGACTGAAGCAGTGGCTGGTGACAACTGCTTATGAGGGGAGATCTAATGGCTAGTAGATTTCCTTGCTCTCAGAGTCCACCTGCAACCTATTTATGCCTTCAACAAGCGTTTCTTCTTGTGTAGGCCAGTGAAAACCTCCTGGTTGCTATTTATAACCCAAACTTGTCAGCCTTCCCCAATTTATACTCCTTCTTTCTCCCATCTCCTCCTCCTCCTGAAGATAAAGTTAAAAAAATCTGAACCTCACCCACACTCGGTTAGTAGCATATCAAAACTTCTGCTTCCTATATCCGGGATTGCCCTCAGTTTATCAAAGGCATAGCAGCATGCTTATCATTTAATGAAAAAAATGTGGTATATTCTTAATTGTCTTTGTTGTGGCAGCACTGGCAGGCATTTTTTGACATGGTCTTTCAAAGAGTCCTTGTGGCTCTCCCCAAGCTTCAGGCTGCACCCTGGTTAGGTGAACAGTGCTCTGCACCCCACTCCACAACTCATCCCAAGGGATAAATAACAGCAGGCACAAAGGGATACTTATGCAGGTATTTAGTGTGGTCCAGCCAGCAGCAGAAACACATCAAAGGTAATCTTAAAGAAGGAACCGTTCTTTTTGACTTTGTCTTTTTATATTCTGAAAGGTCACTTGTGAATCAACTGTGCCAAAAAAGGCCTTTCCCCAGAAGTTTACTGTTGTTATTTTTTACTTTTTGATTACAGTAACTTGCTTATCCCCCAAACAGACTAAAGAACAATAAACAAATACAAAAGGAAAAGGAACAGCTCATCAATAACAAAGACCTGCATTTTAAAGCTTTGAGAGTACTGACTCTTACATCTCACTCCAAGCAAAGCAGGAGTCCTGCAGAGAAAGGAATCTAAAAGATATGAAAATTATAAAGATAGTAAAAACAATGTTTGGTAGGGATATTTTAGCTTGGTGTGGAGAACTAAACTTTAAAGTGCAGCATACCAAGGAATGTGGTTCTTCCCCCACTGCTGTATGTTGTGGAGTGCATAAGGAATTCTGTATTATTTCAGCCCCTGTGAAATACTATAACCTAGATGGGTGGCTCGGAAGTGTTATATGTGGCTTAAAAAACTAAATGGCATATAAACGTAATCCTTTGAAATCATATCAAAATAGTCTCTTGCAAGAGGCAGCAATACAGACCATAAATCTAACTTATTTCTATGTTCTTCCATTTTGGTTTTGTTTTGGGTTTTTTATTTATTTATTTTCAAACTCTTGAGTACAAAGAAGACACTAACCATGGATACTGAAACTGTGCAATTTGGTGTAATTATATTCCCCCCCATAGATTTAATGAAGGACTTTTAAGTACAATTTATCTTTGATAAATAGTCCCTCTGCACAGAATGTTTATTAGATTGACAGCAGAATACATTCTACAAGCTTTTTTCCCCCACCACTTATGACTCAGATGAATTTTAATAGGAGTAAAAAGCTTTTATTTGCACAGTAATTTCACTTAAGGATCATATCCTTCAGAAACTGGCAGACACTTGTATGTCTTGATTGCAAAACAGACACTCAAGAGTAAAGAAACATGCATAAGATGTTATTATTTGACTTGTCACACTGCTGCAATTCTATTTGCAACTTAAGTCACCAATTCTCCTATAGGCATTGCCTCCCCTTTCCCTACAGGCTACATGGGAGTGTGTGTATGTGCACACACACGTGCACTTTACTTCTGAAAAAGGAGGTTGTGATGAGCACATCGCATTGAATTCAGTTGCTTGAGCTAGGAGAGAACTAGCTGTATTTTGGGTTAGAAAATGTGAATGCCACTGTCTTAATTGTCATGATGATGCCTGTGGGAGGCTTGGAGTTAAAACTACTCTTTGCATACAAAATGGTGCTGGTTTCCCTGTGCCACATCAATCGTAACCAAGGCACATGGTTGGTAATGGGACTTCCTATATTTGGGTGCCACTTACAGCTTCAGGGAATATTGTTGTAGTGTTCTATTACTTACTAGGGTGGGGTGAGGAGGATCAGTTCATGTAACCATTTGCCTGTATTTCTGAATGGAAGCAAGTATGTCCAAGTGAATGAGTGCATTGTTCATCGCACATAATATTGTGTGTCCACATGCTGTTTATGAATGATGATAATCCTCTGTTATCTTGTTTTGATTTGGCTTTGAAAAAGCTGCTTTTCAAAGATGTAATTGCAGAGTTAATCACCTTTTGCATGTATTTCTAAATACCTTCTTGTGCTTTCTACAGAAGCAGAAGGTAGAGTCCCCCTTTACCTTTACCATAAGGACACTGGATTTTTTCTGTCCATGTAAAAATGAGAAGTAAAGACATTTTATTGTTAATAAAACAATAGCTAATTGTTTTGGAAGAAAACATACTGTTCCAAGCAAGGTGTTGAACTTTACATCAGCAAATACACATTTGAATTGTAAATGCAGTTCATCCAATGCTTATTATTAAAACCTTTGTTTAAATTATTGATGAAGTGTGGTGCTGGTCTTCCCTGGGTTGGCCTGGGCGAGGAGGGAGTGTCACAGAGACCTGCTGCCATCTACTGGCTCTTTGCGTTCCCTTTCAGGTGCCCTGGGACAAGCGTCTGTCTGTCTAAGGGGAATGAGCTGTCTAAGTGATTACAAGTTTTTATAAACTAAAAGCCTGCAGCTGGAAACAGTGTCGGCAACATTTATATGTTTTCAGAAAGCTTTTGTTTAAGGGGATACTCTTAGACACTTCAGGGTCATCATAGTTTTTTTTCCATTTCTAATTGCTGTAAAACCTACTTAGAACATTTTTTCTCAATAGTTTTTATTTAATACAACAACAGTGTTTCATCACCCGAAAGAACAGAATTGAAATTGTTTAATATGTTTTAGTTGTAAATTCTGAGCAAGTTACTAACTTCAAATACTAAATACATGGTAAAAAGAGATGTTTAAAAACTAAGTATAATGTTTGAAATCAGTCATGTTGAAAGTCTGGCAGACTTTGCCAAAAGTTCAGTTCAAATTCAGCACTGGAAAAGAATCCCTCAGTATTCCTTATTCACCAGATAATGTGCAGCAAACATAAGGGCATTTCTGTTTTTAAATTTGCATCTCCACTCTCTACCCCCAATTTTAAAATGAATATGACATCTCCTTACTGTCCTTGATTCTTTCCTTTTATGTGCACATT
Source organism: Neodrepanis coruscans (assembly GCA_013400695.1). Lineage (NCBI taxonomy): Eukaryota > Metazoa > Chordata > Aves > Passeriformes > Philepittidae > Neodrepanis > Neodrepanis coruscans. Next base: position 12,509 of record VYZS01050216.1, read on the forward strand.
GCAGCAGATCAGGGTTGCGTATTTTTCTTTCTACATCCTGAAAATGAAACTGAATAAAGATTTCAAACAGTGTTTTCTAGATACCCCTGCGAAGAACAGATAACAGATGTATTACATGACATAGAAAAAACATGACATAAAATAGTGCAGATTATTGCCTGCAATTCACGAAGGTGCAGTTTTCTAAAATATTCCTCTTCCTATTCTTTAGTACAAATTGCAAATACTGACAAAGGTTGCTGCGGAGCTGAGCAAGTACATGCCAGAGAAAGCAGAAGAGGACACCTCCAGCATTTTGAGATCTCCCATGCCTGGAACAGTGGTGGCAGTTTCTGTCAAACCTGGGGACCTGGTAAGAAATGTCATCTATGTATCTGCATTTTCATTACATATTCCACAGAAATTTCTCCTTGATGCATTTGAAACTACAGGTCACAGGGTTTGACTTAATTTTTTTAACAATACCTGTAGAATAAAGTGTGCTGAAGGATGTATGCTTTTTTTCATTTGAATTACAAAAACTAATAAGAAAGCGCAATTCCAATTAAACTGGCTTTGAAAAGAAAATTTTTAGCCTAGTACAAGTCCCCAGCTGAAACTCAAGAAATAGCTTGTTTTTGTATCCCAAATGCTTTGGGAGGAGGACAGGGAGAAGGGAGGAAATTCTCTGTGTGTGTTTGTGCATGTAAATATACATAAGTGTATGTGTGTATATATATCTGTCTATATATCTGTTGTTAGTGCTAGCAGGAGTAGACTGTTAATTTCCTGCCATGAAGTAATGAAAATGTTACGAAAAAAAAAAAAGGACACAGGGCAGATATTTAACTTCCTGCTGTTTTTCTTTTTTAAGAATTCCTGTGTTGTTGTTTCGCAAGACACTTGAGTATCTTGAATTGGGAATCCTATGCTGGGCACTCCCAGTCTGATGTGGTAATCTTCTTGTCCTTCAGAAGGAATAAATTTGCCATACAGAAGGGCAAATGAACCTGCT
>VYZS01050216.1:27268-46545 GCA_013400695.1 Neodrepanis coruscans
CTTCTCTTTTCCGCCAAGGTGTTCTGCAATCCATGGGCTCATTCCTTAAAATCCTGCTTGTACTTCTCCCAATAATAAATATTTCCTACTCACTGTGTACAGATGCCATGTAAAACCCATGTTTGGCTTATTACTCCTTCAAGGTGGAACGTGAATGGTGCACACCATTCAGAGGCCTGATGTGTGCCTTGCAATGTCCCCTTGGTGCCTCCAATTTGATAATAATTAGGAAATTATTTGATTCTTTAGAATTTTAAGAATTTGAAAAAGAAAAGTTTGGGGCTGTATAGAAATGAAGCTGCTAAACAGAATCCATCCTGTTCTGCAGTGCAAAGTCATGGTTCTAACTGCTAAAATAACTTGGCTTATCCACAGAAATGGGATGTTTTGTGCCAGCTGTAGTCCATGTTTTGATGTTTTGAAACCATGTTTTGAAACTCATTCGTCTTCAGCTGAAAGATGTTCCCATTTTCATTCCAGACTGAATTCCTTTTCTGTATCAAACCCCATCTTCCTGTTTGTAATTGTGAGAAAAGAGGCTTGTTTTTATCTACTTTGAGTTTACTCCAGCTGCAGGTGGTTTAAAAATGAGGGAAAGATGGAGAGGAACTGGTGTGCCTCCTGTCTTCTATGGGACAGCTGTGCCTGGGTCAGAACAAGGAGCTGGCCCCACTGCACGTCAGAAACCACTGGGGAGTTTGAAACACTAGTTAGCTCTGATGTCTGCTGAGCCTTGGCTTTGTAGAAAAAGAAAAGCACGAGATAGAATGTTTTTAACACTGCTTTCATCTCTTGAGAGAGTGAGGCTCAGGAATCGGGTAGGCTGTCTAGCTACTGATTTTAGGAATAAAGCCCTTGTTTGTACTTATCACGCTGTCTTTTCCCATGTAGTATTCAGTGTAATTTCTTGAGCAGTGCTGTGAGTGTGCCTGTGCTACAGAACCAGAGATCTGCTTACAGCTCATGTGGCTACAGACTGTCAAACACAGATGTGGGCAATAGTGTGGCCATCATGGTCTGGTACATTGAGTATGCTGTGGATTTCCTTTAGGGAGCCCAAGGTAGTGTTTGGGTGATTAAAATGAGCTAACTGCTGAATGAGAATTTGTGCATGTCAGCGTGAGCTCTGAATTAATGCTGAAAGCAAACTCTAATATACAGCTTCAAATACTTTGTGAAGCTCCATGTGCTGAAAGGGAATTCAAGCATGTTGTAGCCTTTTATAGAGGAAATAAGGGACTAGTATAAGAGGTTTGTGTTTTAAAATTCAGGAATCTGCACATGAGTATGTAACTCATCTACAGATATAGTTGCTTTTATTTGACAGTGAACTTTGCCAAGTTCAGTTATGTTAAGGGATCCCAATTCAGATTTCAATCATCTATTCCAGCTTGTCGGGGGATTGAGAGAGATCCACTTCATGGCTGCAGTCCCAAAATTCAGCTATACTTAAAAACTGTAAGGCAAGAAATAGTGCATTGAAACATTCAGTGTAAGTGTTGAAGAGTCAGCCTGTCCTCTGAAAGATTTAGATCTTTAGTAGTAAATGAACAGCAGTGCAAGCAGGTAAAGGTGCTTTTTGAAAGTGCTACCTTCATCTGATGTCATAAGAAAACCAGCTAGTGATAGATGCCTAAATATCCTGATGGGGTTGGACACAATTTGCTCAAGCACTGGAGAGATGATAGAGTCTCCAATCCCAAAACTCAGCCGGACTCTGAACACTGGAGGTCGAGCAGTCAACCTCTTAAGGCCTTTCCAGCGTTTGTGCATCTGTGATCCCTGGGGTGGTCATCATGTTGTATAGTGGCTCATTTACCTCATGCAGGCAGATGTGATACTCTTTATAAGCCATGTCACCCAAACTATTTATTTCACCATGCTACTCAGGAAGATTTTGAATTACTGCTGTTTCTGTACCCTAGGTGAAAGCTGTACACTGCAAAGCTAGTGATACCGTTGGAGAAGGAGACCTGTTGGTGGAACTGGAGTAAAAGGTTGCCTCCACACCATTGAATTAACTAAGCCTTTATTATTTTCATCTGTAAAGTAACATTAAGGCAATTTAACACAGAAAATGGACAGTTCTATGTGCAAGATTTTATACAGGCATATTTACTCTATCAGCGGTTAAGACAGCAAACACAGATGTTAAACCTTGGCAACAGATCCCAGATTTTTACTTCCAGAAATACTTGTACATAACCTTTGTAATGCTTTGATTTTTCAGGATCAAATAAAATCAATAAAATACCACTTTTGCTTTAAAACAGGAAAAGCCTCTTAAAAAAAAAAACAACAACACAACAAAAGCCCAAATCATATTTGTCTTCTCCACAGTAAAGTCCCTGGTTTGAGGCCCCAGCCAGGCTGTACAGAATGGTTGGTAAAAATGAAAAATTAACCAGAGTAAACTGAACAGTTCTTCTGTGCTCTGTGTAAGTGCTGCACAAGTTCCACCAATGGCTTAAATTCTAATCAGATTTATTGTAATGAGTGCTCTGTATAGATGAAACTACATGTTAGAGGCTTTATTTTGCTAGTGCAAACTTTTGTTATATATTTTCATTTGAAAATGTAAGGGAATTGTGTTTTATTCAAACACCACACTCAATTTCCCCTCCTAACCTTAATCTTCTTTATATTGATTAATGGATGCAAGTCTTTACAGAAGGAGCTGCCACTGTCCTCAGATCCCTTTGGTTGCCCCAAGGTATTGCCAAAGGCATGTGCTTGTCTCTTAAACCAGGCCTCCTCCTGAATTCTTACAGGAAAGGGAGACGCAAGTGTCCAGTCTAGGACTGTTCATAATGCAGCACTGCATCATGCTAGAAGAACATGTATCCAGTACAGGAAAGCACAGAAGGCCTGGAGAGGAGGAATATTTAAGAGACTTGGACAAAATGTGTTTTTTCCCCTTCACTCAGGAACTCCATTGCCATCTGATGATGTCAATACCAGAAGTTTACTGGGTCCCAAATGTTAGTGTGTGGTTAACAGAGGCTCTTTCTTCCATGATGTGCTCTAGCTCCTTAAGTGAGCAGCCACAGCCCAACAGATGCAGCAGTACCTCCACAGTCCCTGCAAACCTGCAGCATCATCCGGTCCCTGTGCTCTTGCGTAGACCTTTGCTGCTGCTCGCTCCCGGATCAGGACACGGGGTACTCTCACCTCTGGGCTCACCTCCCACAGCTGTTTTTTTACATACCTCTAAGTCACCCTTCCTGTTGTGCCTTGCCAGAGAGAAGCTGCCCTGCTCTCATTTTCTTGCCTAGGATGTGCAGAGTAATGCTACTTCCTAGAAAGAACCCTCTGGCCAGAGGTGCCTGGGCCCTTTAACAGAAGGTGAAGGACAAAAACAATCTGTGGCAAGGCTGGTAACTCATGTTCAACCAGAAACGTTTATGATTCTGCTTGTACCTTCTGACTGAAAAGGCACTTTTCACGTTATTGAGACACTGCTAACTAACTACATCACATGGCCAAGGTACAGGGATCTGTTTAGTGAGTTAGTTTACAAAATCCATCAAGATGAGGAAGGAGAATGTTTGGGTAGTACCTGCCTTCCAGGAAAATTAATGCTTTTCCAGTTGGAGAAAGTGAGGCAGATACCCCGCAGATCTCCCTACAAATCTCCCTTACTGCCACCCTGGCCCATCTCAAAGGAGCAAAGGAGTTCAGCTTCCGCAGTTTGCCCTAAACAAACAAGTATTGTAAAGAGACACAAGTATTCTACTTTCAAATTACTTAATTTGCTTACTGCAGCAACATAAAAGCTTTCTGTTTTTCTAAATGAGATGCAGCAGTGCCTACTACTGCTGAAGTTTAGGCGGATTCCTTTCCCTGGATCCCTGGTCTTGATTCTCTACTGTGGATCTCCTCCAGCCATTACAGGGCTACTGACAGTCAAGGGAAAGTACAGTATTGTTCCTAATGGTATCCTTAGTGCATTTAACTGTACTTTGGCTCACTGCATGGCACATTCCCTGCTCCCATCCCTCTGGCAGTGTTGTATACTGTACAATCTATTTGTACCAAACACTGCAGTTGAAGGAAAATATAAGGCACAGGAGTGTAACAAGAGAAAGCTACAATCTTCCCTGACTGTACAGAAACCAGCACAGTTGCTTGGGTCAGAGAGACAATAGTCTTCTTTACATCTTTTTTTTTTTTTGCCCCTAATTTAAATGCTGCAATAATCACGATACAGGTCCTTTGTATAATGTATATAAAAATATTTCCCCAGTAGGAAACTCAGTTTGCATATGGTTGCAAGTTCTGCATTAAAGTGCTTGGCAAAAAGTCACCTGGACAGTAAGTGCTCTTAACAGCTCCAGTGTAGGTTTGCTTTTCCTGGTCCCCAACATCACCCACCCCCCTTATGCCCTCCTCCAGTCCTCCAGTCACTCAGTGAATTGAAGTGGAACTTAAAGTGCTTAGAATGTTAAATTAAAAATACAATTTTAAATGTAATTTTATTACAGTGTCTTAGTATTTTTTTCACAGTACCTTGTAAAACTAAACATGATTTAAAAATACACCTTTCCAGTTCAGAAAAAAACACTGCAATGCAGAGTTAAGAATAACCTTTAAATTTTGTCTATTTTGTCAGCCATTTCCTATTTGTCTAGAAGAACAGAGTATTTTCAGTAACCTACTAAACAATGTTACAAGTCAACTTTTAAAGCAAATTGTGCTTTAATTTGCAGACGCAATTTTATAAATCAGTTTCAGCTATTAGTGCAATAGTCTCATCATTATTCCACCCACCTTGGAGAACTACACAAGAAAATATGTCAATTCAGACAAAAAAAAAAAATTACTTTGTTCCTCTGCCTTTCACTGACCTCCGTTATGCACCAAGGCAAAGAGGGAAATTGAGGAAATAATTAGACTCCAGACCACATACAGTTTTTTAAGCCTCATGCAAACCCAGTTACTTGCAGCCCTTTAGGGGTGGGAAGGAGGACACCGACTACCAGCGGAGGAGTCTCCAGCTCTGGGCGAACAAGACTTGACTCTAGCACCAAGGCTCCTGGGTTGGGAAGGTTACAAGATCCTGTATTTTAATGAAAAGATATTACAACAGCTTTCCTGGAAAGGTTACTGATCAACACCTGCTTAGTACTATGTCTTCAGCCAGGCTGTGTTATCTCCTGTTTCTATTCCCGGCTTTCGCGTAAGACGTAGGAGAGGCCGTGTTTCCCCGAGGAGTCGTAACTGTCATAGTAGGGGAGCCCAACCCACTCAGGTGGGTACGTCGCCGTGCTGTACACAAAGCACTCCAGGACACCCTCAGCAGCTGCCCGCGCCTCACCCGCATCGCCCTTCCCTTCCCACTCCACCACTTCAATTCTCATCAGGGTACGCTGGTACATGTCTGGGCAGCCTTCAAACTCATCCAGGAACTGCAGCATCTGGTCATCAACTGAGTAAATTTCCCCAGCAACGTGGTGGCCTGTCCCTGGGATGTTCAGCATGTAAGGAATATTGTATTTTCCTGCAATCACCAGCGGGTACTTCTCCACCGTGCGGCCCCTTCCTTGGAATTTCGCTAGCCCCTTGGCTGTGTTGATCATGTGCTTGTAGTTGGGCTGGCCCTTCTTAAGCGTGCCGTAGACAAAGACACGGGCCATCGTCCCTGCAAAAGCAGCTGAAAGACAAAGGTGTATGTTACCCATGTGGCTGCTCTGGAGAACCACACCCACATCAAGGCACCTCAGACATACAAGGCTGTTCAGGCATATGCAAAAGTGGTCTTGTAGTGCTACACCACATTTAAGTATCATACTGAATTCAAATGTTTTGAAAATTTTCAGACAGAATCTGCATCAATGAAAAACAGATACCCGGGGAAAGCCAGCCTTTTGCAGTTCTTTACTGTAACCAAGTTACATCCCATGGTTTCTCCAAGGAATCTCCAACATCTGCCAATGCATCCCTGAGCCTCAGGAAAAGCTCCAAACCCCTTTTAATTTTTCTCTCTTTTACCATTATGGGAGTTGTGCTGCAGCAATTGTGTGCAGTGTCACCCCAAAAGCCAGTGTAACCTGGTGTTGAGTCTTCTCACAGACATGCTGATGAATCTGCACTAACCCCAGCTCCGAGGTCTCGCTTGCTGAGTGACAGTCAATGCTCAACAGCCACTTGTGGCACCAGGGAGGAAAGTGGGGTTGCCAGTGGCAACCACATCCCAACTGAGCACATGCTATCTGAAAGGTGCCACTGAAGTTTGTCCTGCTCCTTCAGGAGAAGGGAATGGTGATTGCTCCCCCACTGTAAGTACGAGGAGATTTGCAGAACTGGTCATGTCTTCACAAACACCTTCACCCCTCCTGTCCGAGGGAGCTGTACATGCTACTTCTATTTATTTACCTCAAGGGCTGGTGGGAGGCACTGGTCCCCAGACAGACACCCCAAAGGGCTGAACCACCTCAGGCAGGCCGGTCTGCACATGCACATCTCTCTTGAAAACTGACCATTTGTTTTATCTGTGAGCATGACACACTCAAAATCAACTTAAATGGGATAAAAGATTGGCTTTACTGAAATGTAGAAAGGTACCTTTGTTGTTCTGAAAGGTACCTTTGTTGTTCCTGTGTTATTTTTCACACTGCCCTGTTTATCTCCCATATTTTTTGTAAAGCAGAAGCAGTTCTTGCACTGCAATGTTTTCCCACATTTTACCCAGGGCAGAGCCAGCCTCATCCACAGTTGTCTGGCTGGACCAGACACCCAACATCCAAGGAGCACTATTTTAGTAAACTGTTAGATCAGGTCAGTTATCCAGAAGGGTGCATTGCTGGCCAAGAGCAATGTCATTAAAAATCCTCAGCAGCAAAGCAATTTCCCCTTGGCGAAGTAAACAGTTTGTATCAGAATACAGTTTTCCAAGCAAAAACACTGTGTACCTTTATTTAATGGCAGACTGCTTTCACTTAGTGGAAAAAGAATGCACTGATTTTTCTTCTCCCTGTATTTTATCAGATATACTTCGTTGTAATTTATCCTTCATGACATAAATGAGTATTTTTTGGATGCAGCTCATTCCCTCACAATAAGAACAACATTAATATTCAGTCGGCCCGAGTCTCTTTTTTTAAGAAAAATCATTACCTTTCAGACTGTGTTTTGAATAACAAACACAGATCCTTCAGGAAGAAACTTGTCCCAGTGGGGATTGAGAAAGGATCAGAGTTAAGCACTGAAACATGCAATTAATTCCCATTAGGGGATTAGGGCACTTGTGTTCACTTTGAATCAGAAAAATGAATCGTGAATTAAATTGTTCACAACCAAGAGGTTACTTGTCAGAGTTAATAACTTAAAAAATAAAAAGGGAAACCTGAAACGCACATAAAAAGCTCTACAGTGAGTGGTGCATCTGTAGGAAAAAGATATGCTTCATTTCCATTAAACAAAAGCCCTATCCTTACTGTACAGATGGAGATAAGCTTCCAAAAAGTTTGCAGGGAAGAGTGTTACCATTCCTGTAATTAGTAAAAACGAAGTGTCTGTTTCTGATGATGTAGCAGCTGGCTGCTTTTTCTTTAAAGAAATGCACTATCATCATTTTGCAGGGTCCACAAAATTCAACAGCAACAAAAGAACTTGCTAACCCAGGTTTGGACAAGTGTTTCCGATTTAGCATTTGAGTAGATGGATTCAGCAGGCAGTACAAATGGAGATGGAGTGGGAAGCTGAAGTTTCAGCCACAGTTAGTGTAGTGCCATGAGCTGATGTACTCATGGAGCTGTGGCTTCATGGGCAGCTGGACACTGAACTCCCCAAAGCACCACCGTGGTCCACAGCGGCCCTGTCACTCATGCTGGATGGGTTGGAAACAATGACTTCTATTAAAAAAAACCCAACAACAAAGCCAAGCCCAGTCCTCCGGCTGAGGAGTGATTTACAATAACATTTTCTAAACGCTGTTCCATATAAATAAGACATACACAATTTTATGAACCGTAGATCTGGTCTCCCGTGTGCCATGCGTTGTGCTGCAGAAAGGCTGTAGATGTATTAGCAGCACTTGCATATTGTAAGCCTTCAAAACATTTTTAGCCACCTTGTGGCAGGAGAGCACAGAGCAGAATTGTATGTGAGGGTCATTTCACAGACTTCCACTGAGCAGCTGAAAAGAGTTATAGCTGGCATCCCCTTGCTGAATTGCCAACAAGAAGTTGCCTTTTCTCACTTAATCCAGTTTGACACTTCTTACCTACACTAAACCACCTGAGATGAAAAGAAAACCCACCAAAAAACAAACAAAACCCCCCAAGACTTTATACTGAGTATTAGCTGCCAGGACTAAACAAACCCATTCAGAACGTACTTTCATGAAATATTCACACCAGAATCATTAAAATTTAATGGCATGGGGAAACATGAGTAAAATTTGTATGTCATCTCTGCAAACTATTTCTTTCAGCTATGAAATGTGACCTGCCAAATCACTTGTGAGATCAGTTACTAGCTGTTTCATAATGTAAGATGCAAACATCATAAAATAAAGTAACTATTTCAGGATCATGCAGGTAGATATTGCTGGATGAAAACAGAAGAGGCTCATAGTTGGTGCAAGCCAGCAGCTCAGGTTGCCACTTGGAACTAGCTAGCACTGGTAGGTCTGCAGCACTGTATCCACATCCATCCTCTCCTACCAATGGAGTTTGGTTAGGGCTTGAGTTTTCCCTCTCGAGGCCCAACCATTCCAGCACGGTGAGAGAGGGGTAGGTGGTCACAGGGCCAGCTGCTGGCTCCAGTCAACATGCACTCGCAGATGAAGCTGAATTGCTGCAACTCGGCTCTTTGCTCCCTGGTTGTGCCCTAAACAAGTCCTTGCTTCCCAAGCAGCAGCAGCAGCAACAGCTACAGCAAAAAAACCCCCTTTTCACCACCGTTCAGAAAACTACAGGACCCTACCAGCTTCTTTCAAAAATAAAGCAAGAAATAATGCATGCAAACACAGCTGTTTGCGATCATGGTAGCATGGATTTGGGAGAAAAAGTTTCAACAAAATAAAATCCCACTCATAAAGTACTCATTTCTCTCAATCCATACAGTAACATTATTTTCCCTTGAGAAAAATTCTCCACATTGGCTCTGTGACCAGATATAGTTACACATTAATTCTTCAGAAGTTTCTTAAAAACTGTAGGAAACAGGTGAAAAAACAAAATGCCTTGAACTTTAAACTTGAGCCCAGTCTGTTTGAATGAAGTGAGTTTTAAGGTCACTCTTCACTCAATGCTAACTTTCAAGAAGGACTAACATGCCAGAGAGGACTCCTGGGACTGCATCCTGTTAGTCCTTTGATGCTTTCATTTTGTTGCTTGCTATTTTCTTTATAGCACAGACAAGGGCTTCCTGCCTGGGCCGACCCCTTCCCAACCTTGCTGAATACCTCGGAAAAAGTTTATGGCAAGACACCTTTCTTACATTAACCACAGAGGCACCAGCGAAATGGTGGCTCCTTTGAAATCAAGAGGTTACGGTCCCCTCACAGCAGTCATCCGCTCAGAAACTGTGAGGTGCTGGTTTGTGAAAACAAACAAGAGTACTGGAGTAACCAGTACCACACTGGATGACACCAGGCACTACCTGAAACACCACTTAACCTACCTTGCAGATTCTTATTTCTTCCTTGGATAGTTCACATCCCCAAACCAATACGCCTGTGGTTAAGCTGGAGTATCTTGGAGTATCTGCCAGGAGGAAGCATGAGGATGCCCTCCCTTTGGGCAGGCACCAATCACAGCACTGCTTATGTGCCTTGCACCCATTTGGCATCACAGCAAACATTTGCCTTTTGTCTGTTTGCAAACATTTCAAGTCACTTTCAACTGTACTGCATAGAGAAACTTCATTAGGTTAATCTTTACTACTAACAGAAAGAGCTTCATTCCCAAAGTCACTGCCAGAAGGTCTCAAAGTGACAATCAGATAAAACCACCACATGCAAAAAGATGCTGGGGATGCAAGAAACAAGATGGACACAAGCTTAGACTGATTAACACACTAAATTTCTAGATAGTGCAGAGACAGGAGGGGATTGCCAGAACATCAGGAGGGCCAGAAAAGAAGGATGAAAAAAAGGTAAGTCAATGGATGCAGACAAATTGAGCTGAGGGGGGCCGGGGAAGCTGTCACCTCAAGAGAAAATTCTATTAGTATTACTAATATTGACTGTTTTTGGCCTAATATTAAGTAACATTGTACAAGCCCCAGCAAAGTGTTGCAGCCTCAATTCAGAAACCTGTGGACTATAAAAGTAGTTAGAAAGCTCAGGGCAGAGCACTGAGTCCAGAACTGTTTTTACTGGGTCAAAGACTGAACCAGTAGGAGCTTAAATGGGGCACAATCACCTACAAATATGGGTAAAAATTCTCATACATAAAAACACAGCCAGAAAAAGTATTTGCATGGAATAATCAACATGGGTAGGAACATATTTCTAACCATAAGGAGAGATAGGGCATAGGAACAACTATAACAAGTGATCAACCACAAAAAGGCCTGAGCACCCAGTGTCCCCTATCTGAGAGTGGTCAACAAGAAGATGCCTCAGCATCAAGAGTGCAAAAGCAGGGCAAGGCAACAATAATGCATTTCCAGATTTCATTCCAGACCCTTGCCAAGCCAAAAGTGACAAGGATCATCGTATGTAAAGGCCTTTTCCTCCTGTGAGCTTACACAACTCTTTTTGTGCCAGCAGTGGCAGCAGCACAGTAGGCAAACCCATGCTGCAACTCTACATCAGTGCACGAGGCACAAATCACTATGGGATCTTTTCCTGATGCCTGCTTTCTTAATCTTCTTCCAAGTCAGGGGTCTCTGTGCACCTCCTCAGTGTCACCAGATACTTTTTCACCACTTGTTCTCTTCTAGACCGACAAATCCACACATATTGAACAAAATGAAAAGCGCTCCTTACTCGTTCTCCTGTAGTTTTTTGACATAGGGAAATCAATTTTAAATATTTGAGAATGGATAAACCATGAATTTATACAGGAATATAAATCATATCTCCTGCTTTGTTCACATTTCTTTCCCCCAAAGCCTTTTTGAGTGCTACTGACTGAACAGCAGACTGGTGTTTCAGAAGAACACAGAGATACCTCAAGCAACTTATTCTTGAGTGGCAACCGGGGTGTGAAGTGTTTTCTAAAGAACAGTATACAGTGCTGAAGCCTTGAAAACTTGAACTCTTGAAAATTTGCTCAAACTATCATGGATGCTACAGTTAATCTTGCCTTGGGGAAAGGCAGCAGGCTAGGTGGCTTCTCAAAACCAAACGCAAGCATGGTGGGTCCTTATGATGCGGTTTCAAGTACATGACAATTAATTTAAATCATACACATAGACATATCTCATCTTTGCACTTTCAGCACAGGTGCTTAAACTGTTGTAGCTACACAAAAGGAAAAAAAACCCAACGACCTAAAAGAATGGGGCATTAACTTTAAATGTCAGACTGCTGTTACAGGAAAAAAGTAGAAAAACAACTTTTGATAGGGCAGCTCTCCTATTCCACCATGAATTTGAAGTGGTTTCAGTCATTGAGATGCAGAACATAGTCCAGAGTTTCAAACCACCGACATCCTGAAACTCTGGACACAGCCTGCAGCTTGGATGGGTTCCCTGCGAGGTCAGCACATTAATTTACATGCCAATACCCAGAGCAGTCAGTTCGCTGTTTTGGACCAAGAAGAGCATCCCAGCCTGTGAAACATGGCAAACACTTTGAGTACCTAAGCATGGGAATGTATTTTTCTTCACTGAAAGGAAAGGATGGTGAGAGAAAGAACGGGAAGAGAGAAAAGATGGGGTCTTGTGTGGGATTGCAAGGTGCCTTTCCACAGGGGACACAAGGGAACAGCTGCACAATGATGCTCTGCGAGCAGGGCAGAGGCGCCCAAGTCATGGCATAGCACTGTCTCTTGGGAGTGCAACTGAGCCTAGAAGGGAGATGTTAAATAAAACCCCATTGCTAAGCAAAAGCAGGCTCCCACATGCAGGGCCCTGTGGCTCTGGATCTTGGGCCTCTGCTCCAGCTCCCTGGAGATGCGCTGCCCAGGCGAGACCCCGTTACACCGCAAGTGCCCGGCAGTGCCTCCTGGGCCTCGCCGTGGGGCTGACTGTGAGGGCCGGCAGCTGGACATCCCCATCAAATAGCAGAGGCTGCTCCAGCAGGTGGTAGCAGGATGTCTCCCTGGGATGAGTCAAGGTGCCAGAGCCATGGAGCACCATACAGAGAGGTTGCTGCAACGTGATGCTCCTCACACCTCACTAAAAAACGAATGAAAGCACAGATGTTCAGGGAACAAAATCCCCTCTGCTAATGAGCTAAACAGAAAAATCCAGGTATAAATCTGGGGACAGTGACACATTACACTACAGCATTTTTCCTCCAGAAACCACCACCTACACCAGCATGGACTAGCTACTAAAACCTTTGACCAACGTAGCAGAAATGAAACATCAGGAAACCCCAAGAGACTGTTTTTCAACCTATGATTCCCTGGGAAACTCCAGGTTGCTTTTAAGGGACAAAGAAAGGTCATTCATATTAATTTACTGCATTTATATATACATATACAAAGATTTTCTACACACAGCCATGCTTTGCTTGTAAAGTGTTAATGGCCCACAGAATATATACTAACATTAATGTTTTTTTATTTGTATGTATGACATTAGGTAGCAATGGAAGGAGAGGGCCTCCTTGACATTTAGAAGACCACAGTTGAGGTTACTAAAGGTGCATAGAAGGAAAAGTGAAGTACTTTTTCTTTAAGGACAGCTTATACCATCCTTTCAGTCCATGAATCAGATTTGTGGAAACGCATAGTATTTAACATGGGACATACTGGTAACAAAATAAATCAGCTCAACAGAATGCTCAGGGAACTAGTTGAGTCACCATCCCTGGAGATATTTAAAAGATGTATAGATGTGGTGATTAGGGACATGGTTTAGTTTTGGACTTGGCAGTGCTGGATTAATGATTAGACTCAATGATCTTAAAGGTCTTATCCAAACTAAATAATTTTGTGATTCCATTTTAATTCATTACTGTTATTTTATTTGGCTTACTAATTAAATGTATATTGAAGTCTTACATTGATAAGCTGTGTTTTATCTAATAAAAAAAATTTATTTTAAAGTGAATTTCAGCTTGCATCTCAATACAAATCAGAAACAAAAACCCAATCCATATCTCAGCAACAAATCCCTTCTACCATTTCTAATATAATAAAAGATAAGAAAATACAAACCAAAACAGAATACTAAATCAAAGCTACAAAGAACCATAACCAGATGTGTAGAATTACTTCAGTGTCCCACCAAGGCATATCACTTCTGTTTAGAAATTAGTACCAAGTTAACTACAGAACAAATAAAAAAGTCACAGATCCTCATGAAAAGAGCTATTTCAACTGTCCTGGTTTTGATTTTTGCTCTCCAAAAAAGACCTGCAAAGTCCTGCAGTGAAATCTGAAACATACCTCCCCTCCATTATCAACACAGAAAGCATCCTTATCCCACAGTAAATACCTTTACTGGCTTCCTATCTTCTACACAGAAGAAACAAATACATATTCTAGGGTCATCCAAAAAAGCCTGAAATTGCATTCAGCAAGGCATTGGAGTAATTGCTTTCAAATCCAGAAAATGTACTGACCAAAATCTCAAATATCCTCCTGCCTGATAGAATCAAAGACAAGAAATCTCCAATGTATCCATAAGGATGCGTGGAATTAAATGTTTACTTTCAGTGGTTTGGAGTCTGATGCATAAACAGGTTCTGTAGTGTAATGCAAAAGTTAACATGTCTGTATTTACTAAAGAATGAGGAAAACCAGCTACACAAGCCCTTTAACCTTCTGGAGCCACAGTCTCATAAGAATTACTGATGGAATAATTCCCTATCTCTACATAGATATATGTGTGCAATTGGCAAATAAAGCTGTTTTGGTTTTATGATGGCACATAGAATTTACTCTAATTCAAGTTTGCCTTAGCAGTGTCCAGGATGTCTGGAAGGAAGCTTTAATGAAAGGCTACTTAAACCAGGGGTCAGACTGTAATAGGAAGATGTTACATAATATTCCTCTGAATTATACAGACATATATATGAACTAATTATTTTAAAAAAATTACATAAATGAAAATAGCTTTATATATGCTTTGTAGACTCTTTTCAGTGACCTTTGAGAAGGAATTTCCGATACTAACTTGATAAAGGAAGAAGAACAGAATTAAGTACAGGAAGTAAATGAGAAGTAGTATAACATGCAATGTGGTTCTGAATGTAAAAAAGCCAGGCTGCTAGCATTAAACAATTTACTTTGATAAGGGTAACACAATGGAGTCCATTATTTAATGTGTAGTGAAAATATCTCCAGACCAAGTCATAGAGAAGAACTGTCTATAAACAAGGTGTTAGTTAAGAGAAGATTATAATGGACTATGTTAAAACTAGAAGTAATAAAACAAAAGTTAGCAGTCATATTACTCAGGAATCAATGTTCCTTTATTTAATTAGCGGTCTTGCTACATCAAGTAGCTGTGTGCTTAACATATCTGTGTGTGATGCATCCAGAGGAACACTGGTTTATGCTGCAGACATATTGGGTGGCCTATGAACTGTGTAATTGAAGTAAGATGGCTTTTAATGACAAAAAGTGTGAAAACATATGCTTGGGGACCACAGACAAGAACTTCTGGGTACTCATCACTTGAAGGCAATAAAGGGATCACAATCTCTCAAGCTGGAAGTCCAACTCCACACTTCTAAAAAACCCACATGACACAGAGCATTGTCCAGATGCTCTTGAACTCTGGTAGGCCTGGTGCCATGACCATTTCCTTAGGGAGCCTGTTCCAGTGGCTGACCATTTTTTCAGTCAAAAATCTTTTCCTCATGTCCAATCTGAACTTTTGCTGAATAAGTTTCATTCCATTTCCTCCATTTCCTATCCCTGGTCAGCAGAGAGGTGATCAGCACCTCCTTCTCCACTGCCTGCCTTGAGGAAGCTGTAGACTGCTATGAGGTCTCCCCTCAGCCTTCTCTTCTCCAAGCTCAGCAAGCCAACTGATCTCAGCCACTTCTTGCAAGTCTTGCCCTTGAGGCCTTTCATCACCTTGGTGACCCTCTAATACAAAATCCTTTTGTGANTCTCTTCTCCAAGCTCAGCAAGCCAACTGATCTCAGCCACTTCTTGCAAGTCTTGCCCTTGAGGCCTTTCATCACCTTGGTGACCCTCTAATACAAAATCCTTTTGTGAAGGATCTATAGTCCAGGTGGTTTCCATCTCCAATATACTTCTGCATCATGACAGCAGAGAGTAGCTGAAAAGGAACTTTTTTTTCAATTAAAATAGCATTCTAGAGCCATAAATCTTTCAAGTTACTTTGGGTGCACATCAAATGAAACACACAAACCTTAATGCACCGAAATATCTAGGAGAGTGTCCAAATAAACCCATCCATCAATCTAGATTTTGAGGCATGAATTAGGCAATATTACACATTCTGAATGCCTCAAGCTACATCTTAAGATTTAGCCAATTTAGGACTGTAACAGCTCCCAAGCAAAGGTAATTAAGCCTTATAGCTTAGTATCTCCCCACAGCCTCCTCGCACACCCCAAACATGGGGCAAAATTAAGAGAAAAGAGCACAGCTAAACTGGCTACATTAGTCCTCAACAGAGAAGACCAAAGCTAATGCACAGATCTCGGCATGAAAAGGGTCACTGCCATGTCCACTGTCTATACTGTGGGATGAGAGGCAGAAGTGACAAGGGATTGCTACACAGAATCACAGAACATGCTGAGTTGAAAGGGACCCACAAGCGCCATTGAGTCCAACTCCTGGCCCTGCACAGGACCATCCCCAAGAGTCACACCATGTGGCTGAGAGTATCCTCCAAATGCTTCTTGAACTCTGTCAGGTTTGGTGTTGTGACCACTTCCCTGGGGAGCCTGTTCCAGCACCCAGCCACCCTCTGGGCAAAGAACCTTTTTTTAATACCCAACATAAACTTCCCCTGACAAAACTTCAGGTCATTCCCTCAAGTCCTGTCACCAGACACCACAGAGAAGAGATCAGTGCCTGCCCCTCCTCTTCTCCTCATGAGGAAGCTGTAACTGCAATGAGGTTTCCCCTCAGTCTCATCTTCTCCAGGATGAAGAGACCAAGTGACCTCAGCTGCTATATTCATGCTTTTCCAGGGTTTGCTGTGGAAATGAGAAAAAAAATCAGACCTACTGCAATGGGCTTTATTTTATTGAGATCCCACCCTTCCAAATAGGTC
The DNA here is from genome assembly GCA_013400695.1 of Neodrepanis coruscans. Lineage (NCBI taxonomy): Eukaryota > Metazoa > Chordata > Aves > Passeriformes > Philepittidae > Neodrepanis > Neodrepanis coruscans. The sequence goes on from VYZS01050216.1 coordinate 43,595, forward strand.
CCAAATATCCAGTAGTAGGTAAAGTACCTTCCAATTCACTTCCTTATGCTTTACTTTTTCCAATTCCAGGAAAGGAGCAGGATAAGTACGACAGGAACGGGAAATCCTAAGGCTTCTCTGTCCTTTTAAGTGAAAAGTTTCTTCTTGCATTGGAGTTGGTAAACATGTTCAACATACACCTCTCAGCACAAACTGCTATACAATATAAAACCAACTGCTCTTCTTGTCAGCAGTGTTCCTCCTACTAAAGTAAATTTATAAGCACCACTTATAATTTATTTTTATTCCACAATTAAAGAGAATAGCCTCCAGTAAATACCATGGAGAAGTCAGCATTGTGCTTTTAATAACAGACTGTTTCTACTGAAAGGTCTTGGCTCACCGCAAATATGGCCTGGGAATTTCAAGGGGTTTCAAGACGGTGAACACTGGTACAACCTCACATCAAATGCATTTGACAATAAAAAGCTGAAATAAGAAGGGATGACTTTACAGATTAACCAAATATCACATTTTTGGACCTACAATGATGCTACCTGAAAATATTAAAGATAAATATTATTCACACAATGACGAAAATGCACACTACTAAATAACTGCTTAGTCCAACTTGGTCACAGAAAGTTACATTTCAGCTCTAGAATAAGTCAGTCACTGCTCTCCCAGTGCCACTCCCCCCAGCCAAATACCATGCAGTACAGCAGACTCACATAATTCCCAACCCCAAACACAGGAATAATGCTATTATTCTGAACATCATTTCTGCAGATTTGACAGTATCTAGGGACATTCTGAAACCTCAGTTAATTCCATTTCTGCATTCTCTAAGCACTCACTTAGTGATGCTAATTAACTGAAGAAAAATTAAATAATATAATTAGAGAGCCAGATATAATCACGAAACAGTGTATTACTTAAAACACAGGAACAGAAACTATACAACATTTTCATTTTGTCTTTTTGATACAGCTTAGAAAGACAAGTAATGGTCAAACACTTTTTGACTTCCAGCACATGAACATTTCTTTCAAAATATATAAATTATGGTCAAATTACAAAACTTCATTAGCTCATCATCTAACCCTGATAACTATCACTTAATAAAGGCATGCTTCCAAATACGTAATGCATTACATTTTTTATTTTCAACACCTGGTGTCACCAGAATAACGCTGTATCTTTCTAAAATGTTCTGCAATAGGGTGTGTGTGTGTGTGTGTGCTTTGATTTTTTAGAGCAGCAATACTTCAAAGGAAGTGGAACCATAGCAAATTATGGGAAGCGATGCATACAGATTTTTTTTTAGTTAACTGATACATTATCAGTTAACTGACTATGGTAGGTAATTTTAAAAATTAGGCTTAAGGTATCTAAAAGCCTTCATTCTTTAGTTAAGGTAAAAAAGGCCTGAACAAACTCAAAATTTGGTGTATTTCAATATTTTGAAGAAGCTAAATCTCAAACCTGTTTTGCAAAAGGGTTTTAACTGGTTATTTGTGCTACACCGGAATTTTGCTAATTGCAATCAATTTTTGTAGGGGCTAATCAACACCTTCCTGTCCAGTCTAGGGCTGTATTAATTAGTTATTATTACATTTCCACTGAGATTAGACAGAGGGGACTGTCTTTGATCAATTATTGCTTGAAGCTCCTTGGATCCTCAAGATACTAAATAAAAAGTTAAATATCAAAAAAGATTTAATTAATCTCGGTCTTTCTTTCTTTCTACTCTATCAGTAGGATAGAGCCAATAAAGAATTGACAAATTCATGGGAAATGCAAAGAATTAGAATTGGTGACACTGTATTTTTTAATGAGAAATTACATGCATTTACTTGCTATAATCTTTAGACAATGGGTGTAAGAGAATGAAAACTTTTATCTTTTCATGCTTATTCCAAAACTCAAATAGAGCGATGGCAGGCAGTTAGATCAACTGGTATAAGATTTATGTTGTACTATGGTTGTTTTTTTTTTAAATATAACATTTTAAGTAAATTAGTGATAGAATCCTGAGCTTTTGAAAAGTCACAACCTTGTTATACAACAAAGATACAAAATACTATATGGTAACAAACAAATATGGTATTTTAGAATCAAAAGGTTTGGAAATCTCTATTTTGGCAAAAAAATCTGTATTAGAATGCAGAGAAAGATGTGATCTTGATATTTCTAATTAATTTTGTAAAACCATATTCAGATTGACATTTCCACTAATTATGCATGGGTTTCCTACAGCAGACTTGCCGAAATTCATATTGTCTTTCAATACCTTTTCAGTAAAGAACAGGAACTTCCATAGGTATAAATTTTCAGGTTTTAGTGTTATCGTTGTGGATTTTAAAGCTAAAACAAAAAGCCTAACACTGATACAGGAATTATTTTCAGGTGGATGCCTATCGAGGATCCATAGACAATGTTTGGAGGAGATCCCTGTGTGCCAGTAATGTACTTACTATCTCTCAGCTGATTTGTGGAGTCAACTTTTTGATGATAGACTTTCAATTCACCTGAAAGGAAGACACGCAAGCAATACAACCTTGAATACTGTTATCAAGTAACATTAATCTATACAGAGAAAAAAACAGTCATGAAAAGCACAAAAACAGCTTAAGCCTGAGAAGAAGGATGCTGAGTCATTAAGGAAAAAAAGCAGCTTTTCTCCCAAATGTTTGATTTAAACAGATGTTAACATCCACAAATAATTTTTAAAAGAGACTGCCTAAGTCTGGTGGTCTTACCAAGTTAGACAGGTTTTACACGCATGTTTTATTTATTGTAACACCACCACTTGTTCTCTTCAGCTTCTTCAGCCTTTCTGAACACTTTTTCCCACCCTCCACCACCTTCAACCTCAAAATAATAAAACAAACAAAAGCAGTTTTCTGTAAAACAAGGAGTCAATTATTTTAGTACTCCCTATCCTCTTATCCCTTTTTAAAAGAAAAAAA
>VYZS01050227.1:0-13473 GCA_013400695.1 Neodrepanis coruscans
GACAAGGAAGAGCTAACATGTCTCTATCTAGTCTCTGGCATCTACCAAGAACACCAAACAAAAGAGCAGACTACCTGGCAAATACCCTTTGTACTTCCCGATGAAAGTGAGATAGTCAATATCTCTAAGTTAGAGATAGCAAATGTTTCTAAACTGAAGACGGAACAAGTTTTCTTCACTACTAAGTGCAACAGAAACTTCAGTATTTGAAAAATGAAGAGAGGGATCTAAACACCATGGGAAATGAGCCAGCTTTGTCTCAGGGATTAGGCAGAAAGAATGCACAGGTCCATTTGATTGTTTTCAGCAGAACTAACACATTTCTGTACACACCCAATCTCCATGGAGACCTCAGGAACATATGGACACAGCTTCACACATTTTTTAAAATTAATGTAGCTGTATTTGCAATCTCAAAGAGGATCACACGTCCCATTCTCATTGTACTATGTGGTTAGTCACCTTCCCTGTTGACCAAACATCCTCCTCATTTTTAGATTCTTAATAAGTTCTTGTGGCTTTAATACCAACCTAATGTGAAATCTAAACCAAGTAATGCAAATGAAAGAAAAAAAGTTTGGACACAATTATTAAGGAATATGGGGGGTTTCTCTTTTCAACTTATTTTAGGATTGTGCTTTCCCTCTTTTCTATGGCTTTGACTGCTATAAAAATGGACTCAGTTTAGCAATCTCTGCATCCTGAAACAGGGTAAAACTAAGTTAGCTCATCTTCTTCCAATGCTTGCAGAGCCTTGTCATCGTGATGGCAGTTGTGTCAATTGGAATCTACCAATACCTGCACGTTCTACAGCACAGGAAAGGCCTGAGAAAGAACATGGAGCTGTGGGAATCCTGTCACAACTGACATGCCTGTTCCAAATTATAAATCTAAATCCGGCTTCTAGTAAGCATGGCCAGAGCTGCTGCTGTCTGCACTCAGCCTGTGGAGAGCTGCCTATTCATAACAGCCTGTCAGGGCTTCATTCACTCCCTTTCTGGCATTGATTAAGGGAAAAGGAAAAGAAATCAAAGTAGTAATCTGAGAAGTTATGGTGAAATAGTTTTACTTTCTATAAACTTGGCAATGAATTTGTTCTGCATTTTTTTCAGTAATTCACATAGCAGTGTTTGGGATTTGTAGTTTCCAGTTTATATTATACTTGTCAGTAAAAGCAATTCACTGACAAATAACAATTTCGTTGTTGAAGACACAAAGACAGCTAATCTGTCCAATTGCAAAATATGATAGAGCAAGCTTTTCAGCTACTCTTGAAAATGACTCCCTCAAATTAGTTGTTAGGTACATCTAACAATACCTAAGAAACACAAGGCAGTGTCTTGAAAGATTAATAATTGAAAGCAATGTCTTTTGACACCTTCAAAGTAAGTTAAAAAGCCCCTTGAAAAGTATGCTTTAAGTAAATGCAAGTCACTGAGCTCGGTTCAGAGAAACAAGATAATATTTAATGGCCTGTGCTGGCCAGACTAGATGATGCAACATGACTTGTGGCTTTAAATTATTAAAACTGAAACTCTATTCATCTTCTTAAATACTCTAAAGACTCATCGCTTTGCCAAAAGAAACAGCCTTTTTTAAAAAGTCATGTCAAAGACATTGTCCTGGATGAAAAATGGAACCTCTGGAAGTCCACCCCCTACAAAAGGTCTGAGGAGGGAGTTGTCTTCATGAACTGTTTCACTTCCAAGTCCATGCCCAGGGCTGGTAGAGCTCCCTGTGTGAGTCAACAGGGCTGATAGTGAGTGGGGGCTACTGTCACACATGAGGCTGTTTTGTGACCATGGTCTATCCAGCCCAGGAAGAGTATCACTTAATAAAAGAGAAATCAATTATTTTTGGCAACAGAAACAAAATCTCCTCTTCCTCTGCTCGCGGTGTCACAGTGTGGACAGTACTCACTGGAGTGTGGCAGAACGGGTGACATGACATCGCCTCTGATCTCCCCTGGGCACGTCTGGGCACCAAACACAGTCTAGCAGAGCAAATGCTGCCGCAGCGCCGAGCTGCTGACAGCCCGTGTGTTTCCTGTGTGTTGGCTGCCCTCTGCAGTCACCTCCGCGCAGCAGCACATCCATCTCTTCAGCAACTCGGTTGCTTTCGGATTCCATCCTAATGCATTCGCCTCACTGTGTCCTTAGGTGATGTTCTCGGTGCGTGGCAAGATGGGTTGTCCTTGTGTGGGGCAGTCCCCAAAGCTCGGCCCATCTCAGGATCTCGGCACAACCTTTGAACATGGAATTACAGGCAGGCAGAAGCATTTTGCATAGAATATTCTAAAGAGGAAGAAATTAAGTAATGGACCATTAAAAAAAAAAGATAGAAAAAAAAGTTTAATTTTGGCAATTTCTCCCAGATACTAAGACATAAGTGGGGCCACACTCTTCTCCCCAGCATGAGCAAAGCAACCCAGAGAAATTTATTAAGCAGGTAGTATTCCACACAGCCAACCTCACCGGGTTTTGTAGATGTGCTGCCAGCAAGTTTCACCACTGTAGGAATTTTGTGCGAAAATCTACTGTAATCTTCAAAGAACACCCCAGCAAAAAAACAACCAAACAAACAAAACCCACAGTGCTTTGGACAAGAACAGCTGGCAATGAAATGGAGACAGGGAAACAGAACAGTCTCAGGACAGAACTAACCCAAAGACAGGCATAGTCAATCCCCCTTACAGTGACCATTTTCTGCGACACAAGACTCATGCTGGGGATATGTCAGGACTTGCTGCAGAAAACAACAACTTTACGGGCACGTCATTAACACATAATTAAAAGAGCAGGTGTTCAGCCTTCAGGCAAGGAGAGAGAACAGTCTGTATTTCTCACTGTTGTCTACACTGCCAAGCAAAAAGGCAGCAAAGCTCAAAGAAAAGCACGAACCCCCAACCCCACCCCCAACATTTCTACCCGTGGGAACCTTTTCCAAAGTATTGATAACTTCTTTGGACCAGCTCATCCCCGGCGTCCGCTGTCCCAAAAGGGCCTGGAGTAGAAAGCGCTGGATTCAATATGCTCTTGAACCGGTAGTTTCAAAAAGGGAAGGTGTTATGTATTGTTCTAAACAGGGACTGATCCTCTCAGTGGTAGGAAGGTCAACACCTGTTTATTTTAGCCGAGCAGCGAGCGCTGCTGCAGTTTGTGACCCACGGGGGTGCTGCGGCGGGGACACGGAGCGCTCGTCCCGGGGACATTCCCTGGACACCGAGCGCTCGTCCCGGGGACATTCCCGGGACACGGAGCGCTCGTCCGGGAACATTCCCGGGACACGGAGAGCTCGTCCCGGGGACATTCCCGGGACACGGAGCGCTCGTCCGGGAACATTCCCGGGACACGGAGAGCTCGTCCCGGGGACATTCCCGCGGTGCCGGTCGGTGCCGCGCGAGGGCGCTCCGTCACTCCTGGATAGGCCGGGAGTGCCCTGGAGCAGCGGGAGCATCCCCGGCCAGGTGCGCTGCCTTTGTCCCATTTCCTAAATCTGCTGCTGGTTCTCCACCCCTCAGCGGACCCGCTGCGGGGAAGGGGCAAAGACTCAAACTGAAAAGCTTGATGCTACTTTGCGCTGTTCGGTACAGAATCACGGGATCAATTCTGTTGGAAAAGACCTCTGGGATCATCGAGTTCAACCTGTGGCAGAACACCACCGTGATATGGGACCATGGCACTCNGCACAGCCCGGTCCCGCCCCCAGCCCCGCCCCCCCGCCGGCTTTGTGGTGGTGGCGCGCGCCGGGCTCAGAGCGCGAGCGGAGCGATGGCGGCAGCGGCGGAGCGGGGCCGGGACGGGAACAGGGATGGGAGCTGCCACTTCCAGCGCTCCCGCCTCATCTGGATGGTCGCCATCATCTTCGGCATGATCCTCCTCGGCGTAAGGAGCGGCGCGGCGCGGGGCGGGGGGCGCTCGGCAGCCGCGGGGTGCGTGGAACAGGCTCCGTGCACCGCCCGGCGCTTCTTGGAGCGAACCGGGAGGAGAAGGGACCTGAAGGTGTTCCTTGGGCCGGGCCGGGCAGTGACGGGGCTGGACACAGCGAGGGAGGGAGAGTGCACGGGGAAAATCCACCGGTTTCGGGAGGCGAGGCTGTGGCGATGAAGGCAGCGCGACATCCCTGGCACTGTCGCGACACATCGCGGGCGCGGGTTTGCGGTGCAGGCGCCCTGTGAGCGGGGCGTCAGCGTTCCCAGAACCGAGTGCCCGGCGAGCAGCAGCAGAGCCCGGCCCGGGACGGCCGCGGTCTCGTCAGCGGAACCTCGGGGTGACGATCCACGGACTGTGGAGCTGGGGATGGGAACTGGGGCTGTCCCGGGTCGTGAGAACAGACTTCAGCTGAGGGAGGTGGTTTTACTGGAGCAGGGATGTTAATGACGGTTTTGACATGTCTTGCAAGTTTATGGAAGCCTTCCAGTGACTTGAACGTGCTGTGCTTTTCCTTCGGTTTGAATGGATTTTCTCGGCGTGGGAACCACCACTGTGAAAATGATAGTGAAGGCCAAGCAGCTCGCAAAACAGCTTCTGGACTGTTTCAAGAAACAGAAAGAGCTTTAAGCAGATGCCCTGTTTGAATCCATCATCTTGTCCACATCCTCGGCATAACTAAATTTAAGTGTAGTTAGAAACTGCAGCGTTGATAGCAGAGGAGAGATAAGGCAGTGTGAACTTTGGCCTGGCCTTCATCTCCCACCCCCCGTGGACTGTGCAGGGCACAGGTCTCTGCCTGCTTGGTGCACCAGAGACAGAGCTCAGGGACAGCAGAGAAACCTGGGGGGACACTGGGCATCTCTGCTCCTGGGATTCAGGCTCAGTTATCTTCTGCACTCTGCTTAAAATAGAAGAAAGTCTTGACACTCTTTTTTTTTTTAAGGGACAGAAGAAGGAAGACTGATCCCCTGGTCTTAGATAAATAGTTATTCCTCCTAAACAGTCCAGCCGTTGTAAGGTTGCCTCAGATTATCTTCTTCAGGACAGAGACAATGTATTTTTTGCAGCTACCGTGTCTAACATGTAATGAGCTTACAACTTAAATGCTGCTTAATGTGCTTGGTGGCCAGACACTCTTGTTACCCAGACAGGAACCTTAAACCTGTCACCTTGGGGCTTGTACGTCAAGGAAAAGAAATTTCATATTTGACTCTTCTGAAGTGTGTTTTCAGAGGCTGGAGAATATGGGTCTAGGACAAGGCTAATGGAATGAAAGAGTTTAAATCCTGTGAATAAATGAGCCCTAAACCACGTTTGATGGACACAGGGGGTGGGAGGAGAGAGAAAAGAAAGCTATTTTGAAGGTTAAGTTGATAATAATTCTACCTTGAAGGAAACTAACTGATTTTTTTTTTTTTTAGTGGGTAACACTTTGGCCTTCAACTATACCTTATAGTTATTTGGGAATATTTGGTACCTTCCTTAATTATTTAGTGGAACACCACCACAAATGGGTATGCTACGGGTAAGTTCTATTTGACTGTATAATTATTTTGCTCCTCTCTGACTCTTGTGTTTAGTCTGTGTTAACAAGCTTTCCTGTAACCCAGTTGTTAATTAGATTTAAAGAGCTCTTCTTTCAAGCTCATTACAATTAAGGATGTGGGGTAAAAGTATGTAGACAGGCTAAGACCAGTATGAAAGCAGAAAAATTCAACTTGGAATTTGACATCAGTGATGTTACAGTAAGAAAAGGAAATATGTTTACATACCACTTTTGACAACACTTGTTAGTCCATTTGTAAAGTTACATTCGTACCACCTCCTAAAAGTGGTTCTTTTCTCAAATTGTTACTTGAGTGGTCCCACTCTTTCTTTAGGAATCTTCTTTTTCCAGCTCCAGCTGCCTTGAGACTCAACTTACCCTGATCCTGTCCACGTGAGAAATAACCTGCTGAACAAACTGCAGAGTGCTACATTTTGCTGGGTTGCAAAACTTAGATTTTGTTACTTTAATTAACAAAAGCTGGAAAATATTTCTTTGTGAGCAGGTCTCTCACTCGCTGACTTCCTGTAAAGACAGAAATCAGCAGGACTTTGTTTATTTTACAATGCATCATGTAGAATAGAAACCTTCATCTTTGCTCAGAGCATCTTTTGCTTTACAAAGGTATTGAAATGATCCTAAGTGAATATCCTGTGTAACTTCTTTTTTTAAAATAAAACTTCTTTGTGGATATTTGTAGACCAGGTTTCTGAATCTACACACACAGCTGTTTTCGTAGAGCTAAATGTATAAAAACTTAAGTAGCTCCATAGGAACACTAAAAATACTCATGTAAGTAAAAGGATAGATTTTGCATGCTTAGCTGAGATTAACTTGTGCTGCTTTCACTAAGCATTTGGCTTTTGGGCTTAATCTAAGTGCTGAAAGTTTTGGAAGCATGCAGTGGACACTTGGAGTAGCAGGTCAGGCCATATTGCTTGAGCTGCAGTTCCTCTGATTTTCTCAGTGGACTTCAGTTTCTTTTAAGTGTACAGACATCTTTTTTTCTAAGATCAAAAACACTCCTTCCTTTCTACATTAAAGTAAGATGTCACTTTCTATGCTTCCAGGTTTATATTCTCTGTTAAAGCATCTTGGATACAATCCATCTTTTCCCTAATTTTTGACACGATGAAACATGTTTTCTTTCCATCAGGTTCTGGGTGTCCTGGTTGATTCACATCGTAGAAGCCCTCTACGGTATAAAGTTATGCCAGTAAGTTGTTTCCTCCTCTCGCTCCAGCACAGGTTCTCTGAAAAGGGGTTTTGATACAAGGGCCATAAACTACAGCAGCAATATGAATTCAGAGGATGTTGATAAACTTCTTGCTGCAGTGAGAGTTTGCTCTCCTCTTGGTTACTGCACGTTCTTCAGATGGTTCCTGTTGTACAGGGTGGCAACTGGCAAAACTGGCAGCAGCAAGGTTTGACAGAGCTTGTCTGTCTGCCTCTGAACTCCCTGTTTATGGGGTAACACTGCTCCTCAGAGGGAACAATAGATAGTGTAGAAATAGTCTGATAACTTCAGGTCTTATAACTTTATCAGATCTTACCTCATCAGAACTTCAATACTGCTAATTACATGCTTAAACAAATGGTAAGAATACAATTGGACACTTCCATTTGGGGCTGTTTAAGATCTACTTGTATCTGCAAGTTTGTGGGATGAACTAATCAGACAATACAAGCAGGGCCACCTAAGTCTCATGTGAGGATAATAATTTACCTGGGTAGGTGTGCTGTCCAAACACCTCGTCTTCTGTTCATTTGAATTTTGTTTGTAGTAATTCAGAAGACACTGGTTCTCATGCTCTGCAGAGTAGGTGGCCAGTCTGTTTGTCATCATAAAAATGATGGGTTTCCACTTCATTTGGTTCAGTTCACAGCTGTCTGTCCCAGGCTTCTCAGGTAACAGCTCTTGGAAGCAAAAGGATTTTGTTTCGTGGAATGCTGTTTAAGGTGGTTCTCAAGACAGTAGAATATGGATGAATAATGTCCTCCTTCAGAATAAGATTTAGTAATATTTTCTTTAATCAGGCCCTGGTTTTAAGTTAGGTAGCTTTGAAGTTCTGCAGATAGATAGGTATATAGGTTTAAGGTGATTCTTTTAAGTATGAGGAAACTTGACTACCAGTAAACTTAGAATGAGTGTCCTGTAATCAATTTACCTAAAGTTCTACAGAGTAGTGTTAAAGCCCTTAAGAAAGAGGGGGCATAGGTGGCCTGGCCATCATCATCTCTCCAGGCACCCTGCTGTACATCAACAACAGCTGTACTTTTATGAGCACCAAACACCATTTAATTTTACTGATGTAAAAGTGATGTCTACTTGGCAACATCACAAAGGAGGCACGAGGGAAAACTAACGAGGAAGCAGATACAGATTTGTTAATCAGCAGTAATACTGTCACTGGCTGTTGGCCTGTGTGGCTGCATATGGTCTATTGAAATAAGCTTGCTTTGTAGAAACAGGTAACTCTTAATCCCTAGTTCTCCAGTTTCTACACTCATTTGGAAACACTGCAGCTGGGATTATAAACCAAAAAGGTTTTCACATCTGGTAAGATGAGAAAGAACTTGCATTTAGAAATGCAAGTGTTAACACTTGCTAGACAATAATTTTGTATGTGTGAGGCTGTGGAACAATGAACAGCTGAACTGTTGTAGCCAGGCCAGTAGAGGGAGCCTCCTTCTAAACTGGTGAGCTGGAGCACAGCTATTCTTGATGTAATTGGTCACTAGAAATGTGAAATCCCTTGATTTTGCTGACACGTTCCTTTCAGTAGTAGTATTTCTCAAGAACAGTGAAGTTGAGGAAAAAATTAAATTTTCTGTACCATACAAAGAATTCACATATGTTACGTTAAAACTAACATAGGAAGGTCTCTGCTTCATAAATAGGTCAGGTGTGTTCAGCCCTGTTACCTATAGTTTTCTAGCCACAAATTCAGATAACAGTGCTTCTCCATCCTGCATTGCACAGCAATTGTGAGGCCTCTGCCCTGTTTGCATACATTCTACCTTAACTGACTGTAGTCAACAAGAAATTATATTCAGACTAGTCTATTAAGACTGGTATTAAGCTACTCCAATTTCTTGGTTCTTCATACACAAACTTCTAGGATAAGTAATTTCAAATAGCATAGATTGAGATTGCAATTTATATATTGTTAAGGAAATTGCATGCATAGAGTTCCTGAAAGAACTTTTGTTCTGTAGATATCTTAAAATCCACAAAAATCTTTGCAGAACAATAAGTTTTTTGACATATTTTGTGCCTTTGTTAATGTTGCAGATCTAAAGGAATCACTGACCCATCAGTTCAGTTTCAATGGTTCGTTCAGACCCTTTTATTTGGATATGCTTCCTTCGGTCTCCTGGTGTCTTACAAACCTTCAGCCAAGAAGCAGTACTAGAAGACAGTGAAAGAAGTCACTTCTCACATTCTTCATCCTCATTTTCCAGAAAAGATCCTCACTTACATGTCTAGGTGCTGTATTTATCTAAATTACATTCCTGCTGCATGATGCAGTGCCCTTCTACCCAAGTGACTCTCCTCCTACTAAGCAAGACAACTAAAATTCACAGGGCCCTATGGATAAATCAATAGAAATTCAGCTCTTCAGTCTTGGCACTTGCAAAGTTTAATCTTATTCATTATGCAAGAAGCCAGAAGTTGCTCCTCAGCAGTTTTTGATGTAGGCTGTATGCTCTCACTGACAGCTGGTAGCAGCGGTTGATGAATTACCTTTTCATGAGGAAGATTTTCTGCAATAGGGAGGGTTGTTGACAGCTACAATGCAGCTTGCACCTGTTTTGCAACAGGATTTAAATTTACCTGTATTTTCCCTACAGGACTGGCATGGTTATCATTGTTGTTAAAGCCTGGTCTTTGTACTTTGTTTTGTCAGCTTATTTTGTTCCACAAAGGACAGGCCACTACATTGCTGCAGGCACATTAAAAAGACCAAGGCTCAGCTCAGGTTGAGGTGCAGTGAGTTTGGATATAAAAAGCACTTTAACTTGGTATAATACATGTGCCTTAAAATTCATGCAGCATGACCTCATCTTTTGTATGATTTTAATCTATGAATTATTATAATATAAAGCGGCTTTGAGGGCAGCTTTTTTGAGAAGTAATTTATTATCTAAGGGAAAAGAATCACTTATCATTCCAAAATCCATCTGAAAAGTTTCTATTTGTGAATGAAATTAGATGTAGTGAATAAACATATACCACTGTTGCCCAGATGCTGGTGTTCTGAAATCTACAGTTGAGAGATGATCCTAAGCACCCTCAGAGTATTTCCTGTATGTATAGTGAGTCTTTTATCATAATTGTCTTTTGAATATTTGAACAAGAATTTAGCCTGTCTAGTTGTAGCACTTACAAAAGTAATAATTATTTTAAATATTAACTCTGGTGTGGGGAGGAGTTTTAAAATGCCACTTGTCATGCTACTGTTCTGGAAGGAAAGATAATAGGTGCTCTTCCTCTAACCAGGAGCTCAAGGCAGTAACAACCTTGTGCCTTGTGCAGTACCAACAGACTGTAACACTTCTGATGAAGTCTTGTTCAAGCACATGAAGGTACATGAAGTTTTGTGCTTTTACTGCATACTAAAAGCGTTGAGAACTGAAGGGTTTGAAATGGTAGTTTGTTTGGGGTTTTTTTTGTTTGCTTGTTTAATGGCAAACTGGTAACATTAACATTTTGTAGAGAAGTAGAAACTCACCTGTAGAGCCTAGAAATCCAACAGGAGTGTCAAAAGCCTGAGCTAGGTTTTACTGTGTAACCTTTTATCTTAGTCTGTGACCCTGCAATAAAAATTTTAAAAAAAGTGAAGAAGTTGTTTTTCCTTTTAATTTATCCTGGCAATAAATGTCCCGCCCCAGTCCAGCATTCCTAACAGGGCAAGGTTTTGATGGGGCTTGTGTCTACCAAAAAAGAGAGTTTCCATGGCACTAAAAGCAGTATAGGTATAATACTCTGTCTTTCAAGATGAATTCTAATTGACTCAAAGTAAGCCTTAAGAATATAAAGGGCCAAAAAGAATAACTTTGGTTCAGCATTTTTATGATAATGTTCCTGTACAGAGGTAAAGGCGTTAACAATACTGCCTAAGCTAGTTCAAGACTTCAGAAACATGGAAAATGACTTTTTTCTTCTCAAGAGGCATTTTTGTCTGTTCTTGTTTCTCACTATTCCCTTTCCATCAGTGAGGCTGTAAACAAGGTGAGAACTACTCCACTTCCTTCCCCTCCCCTCATCCATCTGCACACCAAGCACTGGTCACGTTCACTTTCACAGCCCTCCCAGCTGGGCTCTGGAATGGCTGCAGGTAAATCACAGCTCTGCTGTGAGACTCAACCTCATTAGAAGGGCCAAAGCTTCCTCAGTGCAGCCCAAGGATGCTCTAATAGAAAAAAAAAATTATAACTGCCTTAGTTAAAAAGTATGTCCAANTTTTACTGCATACTAAAAGCGTTGAGAACTGAAGGGTTTGAAATGGTAGTTTGTTTGGGGTTTTTTTTGTTTGCTTGTTTAATGGCAAACTGGTAACATTAACATTTTGTAGAGAAGTAGAAACTCACCTGTAGAGCCTAGAAATCCAACAGGAGTGTCAAAAGCCTGAGCTAGGTTTTACTGTGTAACCTTTTATCTTAGTCTGTGACCCTGCAATAAAAATTTTAAAAAAAGTGAAGAAGTTGTTTTTCCTTTTAATTTATCCTGGCAATAAATGTCCCGCCCCAGTCCAGCATTCCTAACAGGGCAAGGTTTTGATGGGGCTTGTGTCTACCAAAAAAGAGAGTTTCCATGGCACTAAAAGCAGTATAGGTATAATACTCTGTCTTTCAAGATGAATTCTAATTGACTCAAAGTAAGCCTTAAGAATATAAAGGGCCAAAAAGAATAACTTTGGTTCAGCATTTTTATGATAATGTTCCTGTACAGAGGTAAAGGCGTTAACAATACTGCCTAAGCTAGTTCAAGACTTCAGAAACATGGCAAATGACTTTTTTCTTCTCAAGAGGCATTTTTGTCTGTTCTTGTTTCTCACTATTCCCTTTCCATCAGTGAGGCTGTAAACAAGGTCAGAACTACTCCACTTCCTTCCCCTCCCCTCATCCATCTGCACACCAAGCACTGGTCACGTTCACTTTCACAGCCCTCCCAGCTGGGCTCTGGAATGGCTGCAGGTAAATCACAGCTCTGCTGTGAGACTCAACCTCATTAGAAGGGCCAAAGCTTCCTCAGTGCAGCCCAAGGATGCTCTAATAGAAAAAAAAAAATTATAACTGCCTTAGTTAAAAAGTATGTCCAAGTTAGAACAAGTTTTAGCCAGACACTGGCATCAGCAGCACTTTTTGAATTCTCTCTGGGATTTTTGTTTAGCGCAAGAGATTTCAGCAGCTTTCTGCATGGCGGTTGTTGGGCATTGCTTATCAAACTTTTTAGAAATGTAACTACTAGATATTCATCTACCTTCAAACACTTTCTCTTCCCAACCCTTGCTTGGCAGCAGTTCAGTTTTAACAGTTGTGTAAAAGGTAAACCAAATACAACACAATCAGTGTTTACCCTGAGCTCTCTCGGAGTTATTAAGCAGCACCCAGACCTGTTTTTGAGGCTTTAAAATGAGATCCCCGGCTGAAGATCCGAGCAGCATGGGTGGGATATGCAATGTTAACCCTCCTAGAGGAAAAGGAAGAAACCCACAGAATGATGAGATTCAAAATAATATTGAGATACCATGTCTGAATAGGTGTTTATAGTGTCCCTAACATCACAGTAAGATAAATATACCTTAACACTTTACAAAATTATTAGTTATAAAGTGTCAGCAGAAGCTGAATCGAGGTCAGCACCTCACTCAGCTCAGAGACGTAAGGGGCATGTCTGCACTGCTCCAAAACGGTGCAGGATACACCAGGTGTAAGGGTTTCTCCAGGCCATTCTAACAGCAACAGTAAAGGATTACATGTGCAACTCTTGCCCCTGTAATCAAAATGCTTTTTCCACAACAAAAGGGCAGAGCAACAGAAGTGTGTTCTCAAAGGCTAGGCTGAGTGTCAAACTATCCACATCAACACCCAACCCACCCTGCTTGCCAAAGGAAAATACTTGCAAATCTAAGTATTAAATTTTTCATTATGTTACTTCATGTAATAAAATATTTCAAATTACCACTTCCCATTGAAAGGAGGAAGCACCAATGAAACTTGAAAAAGGGCTTTTACTTTTGAAGAAGACTACTAAATATGAAGGTAAATCACCAAGAAAGCTAAGCTGACATTAAGAAAGGCTTTTCAGGATGGATATTTCTGCCAACTAGGCTGTTGACAGTGCTGAAGAGAAATAAATACTATTTAGACATCCATTTCAAATTGCAAACAAGAAAAAAAAAAAAAAACAACCAAACATTTGCTATGAACGCCTGTGTGCAAGACTAGACATGCATTAGACTAACAATGTAAAGTAGATGCCAAGAAAAATTAAAAAACCATGCCTGTTTTTTTCTAGACATACACCAAAAAGTCATTTTGACCTGCACTGGTGATGAAAAGAAATTTTTTCATACAAATCAGAAGTAACTACATCACTTAAAACAGTACTTTTATGCCATCATTCCTTGGTAGCTTTGTTGAAGGAGATAACACAAAGAAACTACCCAGATGCATTTTCATCCTTAAATAATAATACATGGGAATATATGGAAATGAGTGTGATGCACTCCTTAAAGTAAGGCAGGTAATCCAGATCAGCATGTTGCCAAATCACTGCTCAAATCAAGCTCTATTGAGGAGAATCTGGACCAGGATCGGCGGCATCAGCTCAGAAACTTTGCTGAGTCTGAACGAGGCAGTACGTGGTTTCCCACCCATTTTCAAGAACTATTTCTAAAGCCTTCAGGGCTGTAGCTCATTTTTGTGATGGAGCGATGAAGAACTTTTCACAGAATCACAATATGTTATCTTACTTGGCCTCTATTT
>VYZS01050245.1:15820-32544 GCA_013400695.1 Neodrepanis coruscans
TGGCTCTTGGTTCTTTGGCTGACTGCCACAGACTAATCTTTTCAGTGGTGAATTTTCTATATAGCTTCCACATCTGCTTCTGTGTATGTGTCCCTCTTACTAACTTCCAATGGAAGGCCAAAAGGACTAAACATGTTTATTTTCTGGAATTTTGTTTGTACAAAGAAAGCTTGATTTTGTTTAATTTCATGTAATGCTTTTGAACAGTTGTTCAACTTGCAACACATTTCAGACAGTGCTATGTTGAGGGGTTTTTGTCTAATTTATTCCTAATCGTGGGATCAAATCACATCTATACAATAATAGTACACAATGGCTGAACTCTGAAATTAAGAGATATAATANTTGGTTAAAAGTTGACACTAGTTATAAATTCTGGGGATTTGTCCATGACATTAGACATATATTTTAACCTCTCATGTGTATGGTAGGGAATAAAAAACCAAAAGATACTTGTAGGTGCTGACATGCAGCATCTTTTCCTGGATAATCTAGTGTTTTGTTTCCCACTTTAGAAGATAATATCTTTCCTCCCAGTTATCTTAATGCAACTCAAAGTGATATGATTTTTAACCGTTTGACACAAGAGTTAAAAGTACTATATTTTTGTTATTTGTCATGAAGAATCTATGTTGGCTAGATGCTGTCTTTTCTAGATTCATAATACATTAAAGACATATCTAAGTAACATTAGGTACTGTTTCTCAGTGGAATAACAAATAACATATCAAAAGAGCCTAATTACTTGGGGCAGCATGTCTCCAATTATGATCAATCATGACTTGTTTAAAAAAATAACCCATGGCTTTTTCATTTCATGGTTTAACTTGTTTTTCTCATGAAATGTGGAACCATTTTACTTTGAATGGGTATTATTCATAGGCTTTGTAAACTTTTAGAGCGTACTACTTTGTGTTTTCCCACAAAGTGCTGATGAAGTGAATGTTTAAGCTCCGATTGAAACCTTTTCCTCTGACAGTGACTGTACTGAGCTTTATTTGGTAAAAGTTGGCCCACCGAGTGGAGCTCAGATTCCCTGGAATTACTTGTGAAGAGCCATAGGTCAGCACATGAGTTGTTCCTTTATCTTTAGCAGAGTAATCTATAATGTTAAGTGCAGTGTTCATTGTATTGCTTAATGAGAGTTGAAGCCAGGTCAGGATCTGACTCCTACTGTGCACTTCCCCAGTAACATCCTGGGTAGCAGACAGGCTGCATTTGTGTTTGGATGCTTGGCCAAGTTTATGACCTTATGACGTGTGCATCCTGCAATGCCTTCTATAAAGAAGCCCTTGGAGACTGCTGTTCAGACCATCTCTTGCTGCTGTCAGTACAGGTTGGCATGGATTTATTACCATCAGGACCCATGCTGTCCCTTCCCATGCTCAGCCCCTGCCTTTCTGCTCCACTTGCTTGCTGACAGAGACTGGTCTGGGCATGGGGAAGGTGCTGTTGAGGCAGAAGGCTACAATCCATGCAGGTGCCCGTGGCCCACCTCCTACAGGGTGCCTGGCTGGCTACAATGCATGGTGCTGGAGGAAGCTGGATGGTTGGGAGGGCAGTGCAGCCTGCTGATGGATGGGGCTACACTAGCCCTTTCTGGGTAGCCAGCTGCCTTGCCAAGGGCCATGAATCTCCTCCCAGGTGTCTGGGGTATCAAAGACCCTGCCGGTAGGATTCAGTTCCTTGGGCTGTGCTATCTAATGGCCTGGCCTTATGCTCACCAACTTGTGTGTTGTTAAGCTCCAGGTTCAGTTGTATCAATAGGTTTGTTCTTCCAGGAAAAGTTAGTTAGCAGAATCACAGCATTAATTGATTTGGCAAACAGAATGGGTAGGGGAAACAAAGCGATAAAAACACTGAGTCTGCTGCAGAGCTGGGATTTCTGCATCCAATGCCCGATCTGCTCTGGCAGTCATGCTACCAGTGGAGTAAATGTAGTAGTTTTGAATAACCAGCAACGTGTTTTGTCGTGAGCCATGTGTTCCTGCCGGCTTGCTTGTTAGCAGATGAGCTATTTTTAGGAATTGAAAAAAAATATTCATTGCTTACTAACATTGAAAATTAATAAGCAAAGTAGATCTTCAATTAAATGACCATTGTATTGTCTTCGCAGTATATATAACAAATTATGAATATTTGGTAGCTTCCTAGCATATGTGTTGTGTGTTTATTCTCCGATTTATTCCCCAAGAAGCACTGGTGCAATCAGATGACAGGTTATTTTAAATACTCAGCGGTGATCATGGATGCTTTTGTTAATAAAGCCCAAACCCAGGAAGAACCCTCATATTGACACTCCTAAACTCTGCTTTGATGTGCATGCCCATGGGGAATGAATATGTTTGTGCCCTATAGGAGTTTTTAGTTCCTGGATAGAGATGGTGTATACTGTTATGACTTGCTGTGTGAGTAGAATGTTGACCTGAGGCTTGAAATAAAGAACAGATACTAATCACTGAGGTAAAAATTAACAACTATATTGATTTTTTTTTTGTTTGGCTGAGTTTTGTTTTTATTTTAGCATGGAGCTTGCAAATTTTTTTCTTGCCAGTAGGCTTCCTCTGAAGCTGACATGGGTATTATGTGGGCCAAATGGTAGCAATAGTTATTTTTCCCTTCTTGATTCAAAGCTTATTCAAAACCTGATTCAAAGCTTATTTAATTCAGGGGAGATTGTGTCATTATTGAAGACTGTTTGGGGTAGTTTTTGAGTTATATGTCAGTGTTGTAGAATCGTTGGATGATGTGTTTTCTGTATCATAGGCTCTCTTACGCTTGTGCCCACAGTTCTGTCATCCACCTACAAATCCCTGCAAACTAAGTTTGAAAATGCTTTGAAGCATCAACCACTTCACCTACTCCAGATTAATTTTGACTGAACAGGACCTGCTGTGCTGTAAGCACAACATCAGGTTTACTCAGTTGCTAATAATCTTTCCTCATGTCTGCCCTAGGCTGACATTCTTCTGGAAACATAGTTGTTTGTGTCCTTTGCATTTTCCACCTGTTTCCCTATCTGAAGGTGTGTGGGTTTTTAACTTTATTTGGCTTTCACTATCATCTGTCCACTTTTGGGAATGTAAATTTAGTTGTCACATTGATTTCCATTTGAAGGAGGAAAGGAGTAACACAGAGTCGACATGTACCTTTAACCATTTACTTGTTTGCCTACATGATGCATTTATGTTGCTTCCCTGAACGAAAATGGGAACAAAGTGTTTTTTTAGGTGTCTCTTACTCAAATGAAGGATCTCTGCTCCCATCTGAGAGCTGTCCATCCTGCCATGCATTCACCCATGCAGCCTTTTGGGATGGTGATGGCAGATTTAGGCTCCTCTGATTGCATCATAAACCAGCTCAAATTCTTAATTTGAAACATTCTTCCAGACCAAATAGCAGATTCAATGGGTAGATTTGACTAAGATTCTGATCAGAAAAGTGACAGCAAATAAATGTCAATGGGTGGGGGCAATGAGATGCTTTCCTTTTGGTCTTGGCAAGCTATTAAGTAATTTCACGCTGTGGCATGAAGTAAAATCCCAAGTAATGTCCTAAGTATCTGATCGTATAGTGACTCCAATTGACTACAGCAGGACTAATTTCTAAACTAAACCTTAGCTCTGAGAGATTCAATAATAATTTAGCAATTCTCATATATATGCCAAGATATATCAGCCTTTGTTTTTGTGTAGACTTGTAGGAAAAGCCTTAGTATTGGCTTATCAGAGACTTATATGGATTGAAACTTGCACAGGTAATCACTGTGCTTACCTTGGCATCCAGGTTTTATATAAAATTTATTTTGGTTTTATCATCCCAAAGGAATTAAAAATATGCAGGAATACTGACTTCTTGTATGAATGCAGTAAAAAGGACCATGTCCTTTATAGACTTTTCTAAGTAACCGTGTTTGTTCCCAAAGTGTTCCAGATACTTAGTTTTTAGAAAAACTCATGTAATACATCATCTAACTAAAATTTTCATTTAACTTGTAAACTTGGGGACAATAACATACAACAAAGAAAACTTTATAAACCATTAAATTTTGATTTTTAATGACCACATTAACAAATCATCTTAATGTTATGAGTAAATCAATATAATAATGTCTCTTTATGGAGTAGGCACATGCTATCTATTAATTTTTTGCAGTGGGGAAACACTAAAGGATTCAGATGCATTCTTTAAAATAGGGTGGGTTTCATTGTAATCAATTTCTATTTTACTGTATAATTCACCTTGACTGTTGAAAGCAGCTTTGTAGTCAGTAGTCAGGAGAGGATTCTTCCCATTTGCATATCTCTCTACTTTTTTTACTTCTGGAATAATAGTAAACCAAATAACTAAATTACAAGAAGGTTCTTTCTGTACTTTGCTTATGTTTTTAGTACACTCCTTCCTCAAAGACAACATAGTCTCAGTAAACTTGGTTTTAATGTCTGGAAATGGAAAGCTTTTGATAATACTCAACTGAAAGCAAAAAAAAAAAAGCAGTTGGGCTTGTACCTACTTTCTGAAACCCCTTTCCTTTCCCCTGATGCAAACCATGGTGGTCACAATTTGAGATGGACGGATTTTGTGTCAGGTTTTCTAATCAGTTTTGTGTCCTTTGTAGTTTGCTGATTTGAAGAGCCACAGCTGAAAGGTTCTGAAAAGGGGAGGTGGTGTTGGATTGGAGGGTACTCCCTTATTGTGTCTTCAGTACTTTATGATGTGTATAAATATGAAAGCAATTATTGCACAGCTTTTTTTTAATTCAATGCGAAAACCCATTCTGAATAATCTCTGTATGGTATTTATGTTGTTTAAATCATAGATATGAAATTTTTTTTGCCTCTTTGATTGACTTTCTTTCATTTTTCTTTTCAGAGTGAAGGAGTTAGTTTTCTCACCATGACCTCAAACAACAGAGTACAACATTCAAAGAAGCTGCTTGGCATATACCTTTTTGTTTATTTGTTTTGGGTTTTTTTGTTTTGTTTTGGGTTTTTTTTGGTAACCGAAGCTGCTTTTTATTGTTATTATTCTTGGTCCTAACAGTTACTTGACTGTTGCAGGCCAAACTGTGCAACAAATCTGTGAGGAAGGGAAAGCAACCTGCCTAACTCATTATCTGTCCATGGGATCTCTGGTATCATTTTGTTGCTGTTTCAACAGAAGTTGGAGATACTCTTTAAATAATAGGAACTTTTCTGCCAGCCTCTTTAACTAATGGCCAATGCCTTCATTTTCTTTTTCTTCAAAGACAACTGTATTTATTCTTTGGCGTATTAGGGGATTCTGTAACACCTGATGAAGCAGCAAGATCTGGTATTTACTGGCATAATTTCAAGCCTACGACAGTACTACCTCAGTTCAAAGTAAAGCCGGATTTGCAGTGTTGGTGTACGACAGGAACTCCTTTATCTCTATGCCGAGTCTCTCAAGAATGGTCGCCAGCCTTACTGAACTTGCAATGCATACAGTTGCTGCTGCTGCTGGGTTTTGAATTACTAGCCGCAGGGTTTACTTCTCAGATAAAGCCTAAGAAGGGCACTGAAGAGTCTAAAATAGGATGAAACTCTGTGATCAGACTTGGACAGAGGATTCAGAGTAGTTAAAAAGTATATAATGTGTAACTGAAGCAATGTAAGTTAAAAACATCAAACTGTATTAGGGGTATCTCTCTGTACCTTTAATCCTCTCTATGTAGGTGTTTATGTAGGTACTTCAGATTGCAAAAGCCTTTTTTTCTATTTACAAGCTCACTTTTGTCAGCTAACCCAGTTCTTAGCTGCGTTTCTTGTAACCAAAAATCCACATAGGCATGCTAGGAATGCAGGGATGATAATGGGTATTGGGCAGATTCAAGCGCTAATATTAACACAGTATTATTGTGCCATCTATAAAGTCCTGATGTTTGCCTTTTACCAGGAAAGCACCATTGTAGCTGCAGGCACTATTACAGGGAAGAAGAACCATTGCAGTCACTTATCCTGAGTTCTTTTCAAGGCTACCTGTGCATCACATTTCCAGTGGCCTGAAAATCTGAGTGATGTGGCAGCTACTGTCACAAAAGCCACATAGAGCTGTTGCACCAGACTAGCAGAATGTCATGCCACCTTGCTTCTCCTTCAATAAATTTGTTGAAGAGTTTGTATGCATTTTAAGGGTACCTCCCTAGTGCCTGCTCTGATAGACATGATAGATGTGTAAGTATTACTGAGTTATGAGTTATATGAGAATTTTTTTTTTAATCATTGTGGTAGGTGGAACCTGTACTTCACTATTGACATTATCTTTTGGGATTTTTGTTTTTTTCTGAGGAAGACAAGAGTCAATGTCTTACAAATACAATGAATGGCAATGTGGTCTTCCTGCTTACGTGCTGAGTTTTGAGAACTGAGGATTGTATTACAAGACAAAGATGAATGTAAACTACTTCTTTCCCTGCCATGTGGCACACTTTATTTTTTCAGTGTCATTTCTGGGGTCTTAAATCACATAGGGTCATAACTCTGGGGTCATAAATCACATCTTAAATCAAATTAGCATAGGCTAATACAATATTAGATCTAAAATAAATTTAAATATCTCATCTATTCGAGTTTTTTTTTTCTAACAATAATGCTAAAAATAATTTTAAAACATTTTAAAATGCTGCTTGTTCAAGTCTGGAACTAAAAAAACCCTACATACCTTTGACATTTTCTGTCTGACCCCCCCCACCCCTGCCAGCACTGAGTGTGGTATCTGCTGAGTTCAATGTTTTGAACATCTCTATTTTGAAGTATCCCTCTGTATCAGTTAAGAAATCATGCCACTAAAACGAATGGCTAAAATGCATACAGGAACTTAAAAAAACCCTGTGAAAATATAGTCAATTATTCTCTATCTTGTATATTTCACAAAGGCATATGCAATACTTACATTCTTAATTTAGTTTACAGAATGGAACCAAAATGTATAAATGTTATGTTTGCTAAAATTTCACAATGTATATTGGGTCTTTGTACATTTTGCCTGACTTACCTTAAATTTAAAATATTTTTTGCTATATAACCTTAACAGTTATTAAGCAGTGTTTTCTTTTTGGGTACGTATTGTTTCTGGATATCAAGATGTTAAATATATTTCTTGCTATTGTGATATGACAAGAGACTTACCTTGCTGTGTCTTCCAATGTACACGCTGTATATAAGGATAAATGTGATGCTGCTGGAGACCAGAATAAATGGAACTAGAGTAGTGTATTGTATTTAGTCTGTATTGATCATGGATGCTCTCCTTAATAGCCATATGCAATAAAATACGTTATTTATGAAAGGAGTAAAGTATTTGTGTGCCTGGTTTCTCTAGGGGTAAAGTGAATTTTTCTGGTTGTTTGCATAAAATCAGTTCATTCTCTTAAATGGATGCACACTTTCTATGAATAAATCCTAACTTCTGTGCACATACTTGCTTTCCTTTTAACGTGTATAGCACTCCTGAAAAATAATGAAATAATTTTAAATCTTGTTTAATGGTAAAAAGATTGATTTTACAAAGGTGAGGTTTGTGTATTTGAGTAAGTATTTAGGAGCAGAAATTAGTCTTAATTCCAGTTTTGAAAGTGTGTGGAAAACTATAGGAATCTTTCTGGCAGCCTATTTAGTAGGAACAGACTTGCCCTATACAAGCTCCATAATCACTTACACTGGTACAAGGTAAGTGGGAACCTAATGCTCTATGTACTTATCTTTAGCTGCTAGTTTGCATACAGGGTACCTGGTCTGCATTCATAGACATCATGGGGTCACTGTAACCTGATTTGGTCAGTAGGAATTTCTTTTTATTCCTGATATTAGACCACTTTTTTGTTGTTTCTTGCACCCAGGTAAATGATATGTGAGGGTCATAGGTTCATAACAGGAAATATGATGAGGGTTGGGGGGGGGAAAACCCAATAGCTTCATAAGAAGCTTAATGTCTGCTGTTCTTGCAGACCTCCTTTTCTTAAGCTCTAGAGTGTCTGAGCGATTTATCTTTGATCACATGCAGGGCATGCTGGTGCAAGGAGGAGGCATGATCTCTGTCTACTATGCTTAAAGTCATTTGAAGTGAAGTTCTGGCTTGGGGATGTGTATGTTACAATCTTCTGGCCACATCTGCCACTAAAAGGGCTGGTACTCTGATAGCTACCTTACATTTTGGGGATGGTTAAGGAACCATACTCATACAACTTGACCTTTAAGGGACAAAAATTGGCTTGCTGTGGTGAGATCCTTTCTCTGAAAGTGGCTTGAATGGAAAAGAGAGTCCTGTTTCTTGCTGCAGTAGGATCATTCTGTGGCTACTGGACTGTCTGTATAAGCCACAGAGTGCAGAAGTACATCACAGACAGCATGTATGCTGTCCATGAGAAAACATTCAGTTCTTTCTCTTGTCTATCCTGACATTCTCATCTGTAGAGGAGTGGAAATGGCACATTGTGGATCTCGTGGTGCCTACATCCTTGAAAACAAAAAGCGATTACTTTAGTCTTTGTAATTACTCTGCACAAATGTAACTATTCAAGAGAACCTCCTCCTTTTTTTGCTATCAAAAGGTGAGTGGCACCTTATGATACAATAGAAGAAGAAGATGCTTGATAAGACAACTGGAAATCCAGTGTCAGTTTCTGTTGTAGGTACAATTTTTGACAGAGAATAAAGGAAACCCTTGGATAGTCAACATCCCCACGGTGGTTTAGTGTGATGTGGGATGCATTCAGACAGAACAATGTTTGCACTGACTTGAGAGTGGTGTTCTTCAGTCCTTTTCCAGTGACTACCTATAGTAAATAACGCGGAGGATTTTTTTTCTGTCTTCTTGGGACATCACGAGATGACCAATGTGATCTTAGTGAAGCCTTTATTCAGAGCATCAGACACATTTTTATATTATTTCCAACTTGTTCTCACGGTCCTAATTCTATCACTATTGGCAGACACCTCTCACACTATTATCATTGGTTAATAAACTTATGAGCACATTTCTACACATTCTAATTGGTTACATCTCTTTACAGTGATACAGATTTGATTGCCTTCATCCCTCGTGGGGTTTGTAGCCTTGTTTTCTTCTTTGTTTAGGTTTCTCTTGCTTGCATCGAGGTTAAGCCATGTTCCTTTGCATGCTTTCTCATGACAACAGCCAGGTCGAATTGTCCTAGCATATCTCATGCATTCTTTTCCCATGAGAATAAGCCAGGCCGTAGGGCCTGCTTTCCCATCAAAAGCTGAGTTGTGCCAGGGGGCTTATTGCCCTCCAAAAATCCTTAACTCTGAAAACTCCCAACAACTACCCTTCTCAATGATAAGGAGTCCATGGCTTCCAGCCTCCTTGTGAACCGTGGTTTATTTTTTTGTGGTACATGGTTCAGAGGAGGGTTGATACATGTCCAGGTGTCACCCCAGCTTGCTTTCCATTCTCGAAGACCATGGGAAGAAGAAGGGGTTTAGACCTTTGCTACGGTAATTCTGAAGTAATTTGTGAGTATTCTGGAGTTTGCTCTTGGGACAGCTGTTGCTCAGTAGTGTAAAGGGAACAGATTTGACTGCAAATCACCTACAAACTTTTTCAATATATTTCTACAGCTTCAGTCTGTTGCACCTTGAGGAACTTAATCTTCAGCCAGCTCTTGCAGAGGTATCAAGATATACTGCAAAACTCACCTGACTTGCACCTGGCTTTTCCTGGGGGAAAGAGTCTCTGATAGGGTCTACAAACAAATAGTATACTTCATGAATGGGATTATTTTTGATTTCTTGGAGTTGTAGTTATTTAACTTACAGTTAATAATAGATGTTTCTTGTTTAAAGGTATGATTTGTGACATGTAATAGGAAGCCGAGTTGTGAAAACAGGACTTCTCTGAAGCATATTAGTGGCCTACCAAAATAATAGGGGCAGAAAATGTCGTTATTAACTTTTGAAAATATAGATCTCAGTTCGTTCTTTTTATTTGTTTGAGTTTTTTGGAGTTGGTTTTTTTTTTTTTTTTNCTTGAGTCTATCAGTTCTGACATAGTTTTTGTTGGCTATTTGCTGCTTGTGGACTACCTACGTAATAGTCACAAGCTAACCAGATAAAGACTCGTAAGATTGGGATGTTGGAAAGTTATGACTTCATCTGAACTATGGCTTCATTTTTTTTTCATTTTATTGGGCAACATGGTGTCATGTGTTGAATACATGGCTGCCAAAGTTTTTGAAAAGACAACTTGATCCACAGTATTGTCTTTTCACTTTCCTTAACGTGGGTAATAAACGTAATCATAAAAATGCATTGGTAAGAGCTAAGCTGAATGTAGAAGGTATATGTAGATGAGGAACACTACTGCTAAAATACTAGCTCTTAGGTGAGAAAGGGATATAATCATCAGGCTATGCTTAGATATTGTAAATGGAGGAGACAGAATATGTAATTAGACAAAACTTGAAACATCCATTAATATGGATATGACAAGGGCCTAGATACAGGAACGGGATTCCCTTAGTTGGAAACATGCTTGCTGCTGATGGACTGGTTAAATTGAACTCCCACATTTGACAGGAGTTAAACATTAGCATATTATTCTGTCTCAACCTTTGTAATTTCAATTTTGTAGTTTTTTCTTAAAAATAGTTTTTCTTACAGTTAATGGTCCTGCCTGAAAATGTAGGTGTACTTAACAATACAGTTATTACTTTCCCATTCAATTGTTGGTCTGAGTATGGTGTATTGCAGAGTTGAACATTCAGGCCTACCAGTCTACCTCAGACAAACTCCAACGTGGAAATTTTGCTTGAGCAAAAGGATCCATACATTTAGATTTCTCCCCAAAAAAAAGTGAACTGAAATGTACCCTTAATTCAAAATATCAGATCAAATGATGAAACTTGTGTATAAGAGTTGGACTTACTATGTTTCCACTAGAATATTTTTTGTGTGCAAGTCTGACCTTAAAATGGTAGAGTTAGTATATGCTCTTATGGTCCTAATTACTTAAAAAAGTTCACTTTCAACTCAGGCATAATGGCTTTTTGAACAAGTTTGTACTCTAAATGACTGTCTAAAGGTCTCATAGTACCCTTTTTAAGTCTCCAATACATAGTCTAAATTTCTGATGCTATAATACATTGCAACCATATCTGACAGAGCAGTTACTCCTGGAAACACAGTTATGATTTCTGCAACATTGACTCTTTACTAGCAATTGACAGTCTGATTTAGATGCAGATATTAAAGAGAATGGACCATCCTACAAAACAACCAGAAATTGTAGTGGCAGGGAGTGTATTATCCCATTACTTCAGCTGTGTGATAAACATAGGTGAAGGTGTCATGGTTCATGTAAATGTGTATATACTTAAACAAGCTATGTACATAAAGGAGAAATAAGGGTTATAGCAACAACAGTGACATATCTAAAATTTTACTTAATCTGACCCAGAAGTAACTGTGAGGCATTTACATCTTCCCTATGGAGCAATGATTACCTCAAATTATCTTGCACTTGAGATCAGGGTATTGTGATGACACAGACACTCAGAAGTAAGTTCATACTGGTCACCCAGCTCACCTACAACATGACCACCAGTTGCCCTTTTACTGCTATCTAAATATCACAAGCTGTTGAACAAAGATAAACTCTGGAGCCCCAGTCCCAGTGGCTGCAGATTAGGAATTTGCCACCATTGCATTCATGGTGATTTACTGCAGCCGAAGCTCTGACTCAGAGTTGTTTGGGAGGGTGTTTATGTGTTTCTGATATTTTGTTTTTTAAACCTTTTGTCCTCTGAAGGCCCCTTTGTGTTGTTGTATAAGATTGCCTTTGGATAGTACTTCCAGAAATGTAGTTCTAGTCAGTTATTTATCATGTCTATTAAGTTGTTCCATATAAACATCTTAGTTCTTAAGAAGGGTACATCAAGAATATTTTTTTTCTGGAATGCCAAACCTTACAATGATTGTCCATTTTCTCAAGCCTGAACTGCTTTTAAATGACTTTTTTTTTATGCCAGTTCAATGGAAGCAGAGAGGAATTTTTATGGCTAGTCTGTGCCTTTAGCCAATAAATCAATAAAACAATCCATTATTCATTTCAGCTGCAGATAAAGGAATATTTCTCTAAAGGTTTTTGAACAGTAAAGGTTAAATTTTAATCTTATTTGTCTAAAAAACAAATATTAAAGTTTTTCTACTTTGAATAGAGTCTTAGTAACAGATTTGACAAAAGAGCAATAATGTTTTCCTTCTTTGCCTTTGATGCATCATGTTTAATATTCCAGTGCTGGATTCTATATGATTTTAATCAAATAATGAGTTTTCTATTGCACAGGAAATACTTGGGCAATATAAACATTTTACTTTTTAATTGACTATGTCAGTATTTCTCAGAAGGTAACAGACCCCAGGATTTTTCTGTTCTGAGGGAATAAAAGCCGAATGAGATTTCTGATTGAGCAGCAGTAGTCCAATGCCTTCAAAGCCACTGCAAAGAAATTCAGGACAGTATAGTTTTCTTTTTGAAAACTTGCTCTGTTGTTGTTGAACAATCAAACTTGTCACATGATGTACCTGGTCTGGTACACTCTTGTACACTATTGCTGGGTTGTATCTGTGATCTTTGCTCTTCATTTCCAGGCGTGCAGATTAACAGAAACATGCAGGGACCACAGACAGAAGAACCTTATTTACATTTGGACTTGCCTTTACACTTTTCAGCCATTGAACTCCCTGTCCTGTGACAAATTGTAAGCACAAAAAATTCTGTTGTTGGACACTGTAATTGTCCTCAGTTTAATGGGTAAAGCAGTGATATATCATCTCAGTGTGAGGTTCATCATCACTCTGTGTGTGAAGTTCTTCAATGCTGTTCAGTGAAATGCTCCAATTCTTCTCTAATGCAAAAGCAGCAGAAGGATATCAATGGATACTCTGATGCAGGCTTAATTATATTTGTTACTACACAAGAAATCTTATGCTCTGTGTGCTTTCAAATATAGTTTGTCAGATGTCATTGATATGTGTTTGAAGGATGTTGGTTTGTTTGTCCTGTTTTGCTAATGAGTGGGTGACTATTTTACTTGTCCTCTAGCACAGAAGATCCACAAGGCAAAATCTTTGAATCCCCCCTGAATGATAATTCAAATAGCCCTCCAACTTTTGTCCCTCCAATTTTTGTCAGCCACCAGACTTCATCTTCCTGCCTCAGAGCTTGTAACACTGGCTGTGTCCTTCTTTCAGTGCATCTATTTAAATCATCATATTGATCTGTGTGTCTGGGATGTAGTGAGGACAAGGGCTTTGCAAAGCTCTTTTTGAACCCATGTCTCACTGCATTAATCTGCATGGAGTCTCTGGAAGATGACTGACTTGTGTAAAAGAGAGGTGGGACTTTTTTATTTCCTTTTGCATTTCATTTTTTTAGGAGCTGTACAAGGGAAGAAGTAAAATGCTCCAGATAAGCACAGAGCTGTGTTCATCATTATGCAAGAAAACTTTACGGTGGGGGGTAAGGAAGCAGTGTAATGCTGTATGCAACCTCCCTGGCCACTGGGATGGGGAGAACCAATGGGATGGATGCATCACCTGCCAGCCTCTCAAATTGCTCTGACTCCAACCAGCCACACCAGTGGGGACTCTAGCAGTGGGGAATGTTTCGAAACATCTAACACAGCCTTGGCTGATTCTGCATGCTCTTTGCATTGAGAGAGCAAGAGTGCAACCCTTAAGGTATTCCAGCACCTTCCTCTAATGCAGCTGCTTTAGGAAAGTGGCCTCTGGCAGCCTCCCTGGTTGGTTGCACTCACAGCTTCCCACTCGCCTCTCCACTGTGTTTGTGTGGCGTGGCCATCTCTCTGATTGTGTCTGCCTCATTGACAGTACTAGAGAGGCTTTGTCAGCTCCTTTGCTGTGCTTTCTAGAATCCCCTGCTTGATTTCCATGCATGCTTCCTAGGCAAGAAGCCATCATTTTGTTTACCTCTTAAAAAAAAGATTCATTAATATGTTTCTCCTGTTCAAGTTTGTTTGTGTGTCATTTACCCTGCATAAGCAATTTTGCTTTCCTAGTCCTTTTTTGGTTTTGATTTTTCCTGTTGGCTGGGGAATAAATGAGGTCTGTTTTTATTGTTGATATGTTAGTGAGTTAAGTAATTGTTTGCAAAATGACCCACATGCTGTTTGTGGTTTAAGGATTTTTTTTTAACTTTTTAAGTTTCTGAGCCAAGTTTAGATAGCATTTATTTTTATGCAGCCCCACTGAAGTCAATAGAATTGTGTAGTTATAATAGCATCACAGCTTGCTGTAATTTTCTCTCAAGCCTTGTATAAAGGGTGTATTTATGTGATACATCCACCATTGCTAGCACCAATGGCCCCACAAAAGGACTAGATGCAGTGTGAATGTTAGCAAATGAAACCCCATATATCTAGACTGTCAACCTGAAAAATTTAAAAGGAGCAACGCTGAAGATCTTGATTTGCATTAATATTACACTGCTGCCAAAAGTAGTAGTGCTATTTTAGCAGAGAAATCAGATTCAAGTTTTTTGATGGTGTGGACAGGCTAATCAGACAAAGTGATGAGAAAGTAATAGTTTCACAACGTTCACTGCACTATTCTACAGAGTGTATAACTTTCTTTTTTTTTTAATTTTTAAATGATGAGATAACAATGAAGTTAGTACAGTCTCTTCTCATTACATGTACCAAATGATTTTTCAAGTTCTTTGTGGCCATATTGTGTATTCTTGATGGGCTGTGAAATGAGGAAATGCTAAAGTGACTCTGCTCACAGGGCAGGTAGTTGCTGCTTTTAGGGAAGGCAGTGGTCCTTGGGTCAGTGAGACAGGCAGGTAGCAGTAATCTGTGGTTGTCTGGGCTCGGAGAGCCCATCAGGCAAAGGAGAATCAGGAAGGCCAGATGCCCAACATATTGCAGGAGTGTACAATGGCCCTCATGTGATTATTTAAACACAGGAGTTCATACAAAGCAAGAAGCATAGCACAAGCTTTTCCATTCTTCAGTCCTGAGCTTAATTAAGTTTGTCCTACAAACTGTCATTTTGGGATGAAATTATTTTAATCATTTAATCAGATGTATTCAAGGTCAGATTGAGAGAAGGAACTAATGAATATATTCTGGAAGAAAGACACTTTCTCTTCTGTGCCAGTCTGTCAGGGAATGGCTGAAATCAATTTCCTCTTCCTATAAAGCCGAAGCACTGAGGCTTAAAAGATTTATGTTTAAAAAAAATCCTCCATTCAGGACAGGAAAAAAAAGTGATTGATTTGCTCCCTCAAAGAAAGGAAGTCCTCTTATTAATCCCCCCATTTGCTTTCTTCTAAGGTAAAGCATTAGGTGATGCTGTGTAATGATCTTTTGTTCCATATTCTGTTTCCAATTCTGCTAGACCAGTGAGTCAGGGTCAGCAATGCAACATTTTCCACTGGCCTTGTGACCACAGCGAGGAGAATTTTGAAAGCCAGCTTCCACATTCTGTCCTCAAAAGAGACACATTCCAAAAAAGTGTAAGATCTCTTTGTCATCGTGAATACCTATGTTTCAAGTTAAAAATCCTGTTTCCTTGGTAACTGGACTTGTTAGGCTCGTCTGCTCACACCATGCATGTAGAGGCCACCACATACTGTAAAATGCTTATTGAGCCATTTAGCAAAAACATTTAAAGCAACAGATTTTTTGTACTAATTTTAAAGGGCTCCTGAGAGACAAAAGATAAACTTTCTCTGCTGCTTGCCTTGTCTTGTATTAAATCTTCTCCTGTGATGCTGGAAGACATTGTGATGGGGGATGGCAAAAGTCACTCTGTGAGAGGAAAGTCATTTTTATCTGGACTTGCTTCTCCATTGCAATTCCTTCCTGGATTCCTCCCAAGTGCGGTCAGCAGTGAGACCCCTTTACTGTACTTTTTCTGTCTATGAATGCTGCTGTTATGGAAGACATTTTAAACTTGGCTATTCATGGCATATCTGTGCTGTCATCATAGCCATGTGATGGGCAGCTACTTGGATATTCCTGACTGGCAATTTGACTCTCTACATCCAGACAATGTACATTCATAGCATCTTGGTTGCCTGCCACTTAGCCCATCTGTTGGATTGATTCTTTGCCCATTTAAAAGTCAGTCAGACAGGGGTGTAGGTGCCAAGAAAACGTGAATTGAGAAGGGGAGTCTGCATAACGCTGCTGGCAGAGCATCTTCAGCAAGATTCTCCTTTGTGGCAGCCATCGCTGCCAGATGCCTCCCTATAGTAGGTTACAACTGCTGACATTTGCGTATTAAGAAAAGGATACATGAAGCAGAGAAAATAAGGGAAGAGTTTTCAGGGTAGCCCTGGCAACTTGCAAGGCAAGCTGTGCTGTTGCAGATACCCAGCTTGCAGCACAGCTAGGAGATGTGTGGAGATTGCAGGGTATTAAAAACTTAATAGGAAGGAGAGTGTGCTAAAGTGAACTTGAGGTATCCTGTTACACTCAAAGAGAGAACCATGGCCCAACAGAGATAGCTGCAGGAGGCCAGTAAAGGTATTTCTCCTCTTCCATGTATGAGACTTATACAAGAGTGTTAGGTCTGCCCGAGAAGCATTCCTGAATGCACAGTAGACATTCAAAGATTAAATCCCATAAGATCATCTCTGTCTTAGTTACAACCAGGTTGTGCACTGAAGAGAATTAACTCATCTGTGTGTCACTGTCTTGGTTTTGGACGATATTA
>VYZS01050297.1:0-12292 GCA_013400695.1 Neodrepanis coruscans
GTCTCTCTCATCACTGTTACACTCCCTGGGGTGGAAAACTGTTATAAGATTTTAGAGGGCACAACTCAGTTGTGCCCCCTGCACAACTCAGGTTTTTGATGAGAGGACAAGCTCTGCAGCCTAGCCTTTCTCACGGGAAAAGTATGCAGAGAGATATACAAAGACAATTTGACCTGACTATTCTCATGAGAAGGTATGCAAGAGAAGATAATTTGACCTTGGTGCAAGCAGAGAAAAGTTAAACAAGAGAAGAAAACAGGTCCAAAACAACAGGTGCAACAGACCAACCATAGGCCACTGTCTAATGAACAGAATGTTAGAGTGTATAGAAGTGTGCTCATAAGTCTAATTAACCAGTAATCCTAATGTGAAAGCTGTCTGCCAATAGTAATAGAATTAGAAACGTGTGAACAAGTTAGAAATAGTATAAAAGTAAGTCTGATGCGCATAGTAAATGGCTTCACTAAAATCATATGGGGTTGTGTCGTGAAGAACTCTGGAAGAAATCCTCGGCAGAAAACCAGGACAAATATGCTGAAAAATTATCTCTGTGTACAGATTGGAGATTGAAATTTTGATCACTTGTGACATTTCGATACATTTACTTTTCATGTTTTCTGATTTGCGTCTGCAACTAGTGTTGAGGGAAAGCTGACAATGTGGTAGAAGCATAAGGTAAAGTGTCTCTTTCATCTTCGAATTCATCCGTAGAAAAGCCTCCTCTAAAAATAAAATCCCTGAATGGAAAAGAGAAGGTGAGAGGAGGGCAAGTGAAAATAGTTTTATTTATCAATTCAAAATAGTGACATTTATGTATCTTGTAAGTATAAATATCTTAATATTTATTATATTTTCCACATAAAATAAGACGTGAAGCACTTTTGCTGTGATCATGAGCTTTTCTAGACTCTTGTCCTTTATTTGGGTTAACATTTGCAGCCTACAGCTTCCTCATGGGAGGAAGTGGAGTGACAGAACCCAAAGGAATAGCCTAAAGTTGTGTCAGGGTAGGTTTAGGTTGGATATCAGGAAACACTTCTTTATGAAGAGGGTGGTTAGGCATGGGAACACAGTCCCCAGTGAAGTGGTGACAGCACCAAGCCTGACAGAGTTCAAGAAGTGTTTGGATGATACTCTTGGGCATATGGTGTGACTCTTGGGGATGGTCCCGTGCAGGGACAGGAGTTGGACTCGATGACTCCAGCTCAGCATATTCTGTGATTCTCTGATTTGGTGAACAATCTCGTATATAAATGAAGGCAGCTAGAAGAATGAGTACAAGAAGGAATGGGAACATACAAAAGAATGAGAATATATAAAAACTATGAATCTTAAAAAGAAAGGAAACACAGAAGCTGAAAGTAGAAATTTATAAAACTGATGTTTTGAAAAAAATTCCAAAGACTTTAGAAGAAACTATACGGAAGAAAGTTGACATGTAAATCTTGCTGAACTGATCTTCAGATGCATTAGCAGTATTTATTTGTTTTCTATCTTAACTAGATTTTGTTGCTTTAGCTGCTTAGTTGCATTCCTGCTCAGGGTGAAAGCAATATAAATCTATCTACTTATATTATTTGCCTCTTCTACATTTACTTTATAGCAAATTTATAGGGTATGTCTTCCTACTCATTTTGTCTCTAAATGAGACAATATTTCAATGTCCTTCCAAAGAGTAGCCTTTCTGATAACACTTCTTGCGTGTTTATAAGCCTTTTATTGCTGCCACATCTTTTTCTGATATAGAATGATAACAAGTCAGCCAAACATTTTGTAGAAGAATATATAATTGATCCTCATAATGACAGTATGAATTTTTGGTGCTGTTTTCTAGCTTATTTTTCACATTTTTTCAAGCAGTGCTTTGGACTTGAATATTTATTAGAGCAGCTCAAATGTCTCTTCTGTTGTAGAACAGCCTGATTTTTTCAGTAATTCGATTAACCCACCATATACCCTTCCTCCAAGCATTCTGACTTCTCTGAAGGTGTTCAGAACTTTCTCTAGTTATTTACGGCTTAAATACTTTCTCCTCAAATACCCATGCTGAAGTTGTCCATTCTGCATTGCAAGATGCATGCAAACCTCCTTTTTCCCGCAGTTCCCATCCAATGAGTTGCAACTCATAACTTTCCAGAAATAACTGGAAAAAGAACAAAAAAAAAAAAAACAAACCAAGAAAAAAACAAAGATTTGTGAGATTTCTGGTTAACTTGCCATCATAGCTCTCTGAGGGGCTGCAAATGCTTACTTCAATGATTCAATGATATTCAATGCAAATGATTTACTTCTTTTTACTAACTCCTTTCACTGTCTGTGAGGTACAGAGAGAACTTGCCATTGAATTTTCTGAAAGATGCAAAATACTATATATACATGATAGTTAAAGATAACTTTTGAAACCAATGGTCTCAAACACATCCTTCTTCCCCTTAGTTTGGAAGCCAGTATCCAGAGACTGACAATAGCTATACCAAGGGAGAACCCATGTGCCTGTCTTGTGCATGCCTTCCCACCACCAAGCCACCAACAGCTTTCCCTGGCACCTAACCAAGCCCTCTCTCGAGGTGTCAATGCTTGTGTAACATGACACCACTACTCTTTCCCCTAACTTTCTTCTCATTTCTGCAGTCTTTCACCCTCAGTAGCCCTCAGCTCCTTGTCCACAGCTCTTTCCTCCCAGAGCAGGTTCCCTGCCCTTCTCCTGCTGCAAAGATGCACAGCCTCCTGTTTTCTTCACCCTGAGGATAAAAGTGTCTGAGGAAGCAGATCACTTCTAAACACTGTCCCCTGTATCATTCCTGCTGACTTTGGTCCAGACTGTGTCCTGAACTTGGCATAGGCTCTCATCCAGGAGTCACCTCAAGAAGAGCTTAGTCTTTTTACTTGTTCAATCACTTTAGCATTTTGTTCCTGCAAGACTTTCTCATTCAGAGAGTGCACACAGCTAACACAATTAGTAATGCTTTGCTGTAGCCTTTTGCAATTCATTGCATCCACTCCTTTTCAATAGTCTTGTGATGTAACACTTGCTGTTCTTTCTCCAGGTAGGATTTCTATCATTCTCTTAGAAGAGATCAGGGCAAATGTATGCCACTTATTGCTTACAACTTTCTCATTTTCTGTATATATTAAGGGCTATTCACTTTCAATTTTCCTTACAGAGTGGAATTCTATAAACACATGAATATATTAAATATGTTTGTTGTAAAATGTTGTCTACATTTCCTCACATGCTGGTGTAGCACTCGATTATGTGACTCATACAGATCAATGACTCAAAGGCACTTTATATGCAGATATATTCTGTGTTTATCCTGCAGACCACCCTCTGCCAGCAAATGCAATTGTAATTTCATAATTGGAAGAATGCTGGAGGGATGCAGGGATGTGAGTCCGTGTATGTGTATGTGTGTGTGTGTCTTGCTAGCTCTGTGTGTGTGTGTGTGTGTGTGTCCAAGTGCATGTAAGTATAAAATGCATACGTGCATACTCACTGAGAATGCAAACAGAAATGAAGTGAATTAAAATGTTCTGAGTAATATGATTGCAACGTATTCAAAATGTAGCATAGCAGCGTCAAGTGTGCTGCTAATGACTGTGAAGGTCTGCATTAAGTGCAGGGCTAATAGTGCTCCAAACCTCCTGCCTTAGTTTGCATTGCTTTAGTAGAGTGTTTAAAGCAGAGCACTCAGGGAATGGGATGGGGAAAGGTGTTGTAGCAGTTCTTCCCCACCCACAATCACACCTTTCTGTCACTTCTTAACTATTATGAAATTAAGATGAATTAAGGAAATACTTGGAGGGGATTAAATAATAACACTCTATTCTACAGGAATGTGTTTTGTCCAGGTTGTCAAAAGGAAGGCAATACAAGAACAGCAAAACCTGGAAATAATAATTTTAAAAGAAGACACCTTGCTGTGATGTGATTTGTATCAACCGCTATGATACAGTCACAATGACTAAGTGTTTGCAGTGCTAATAGGTGTTTCTCCCCTACAGAGATGGCTGTGAATTTCTCATCAAAATATGTTTTGAACTAATCATAGTGGTTTTGTCTGAATTCTCAAGTTTAAATTTCTTGAAAAAAATTAAATATGGCATAAATTTTCTGTCCTTTGAGAAAGGTCATAATAATTTACCAGTGACACAGTCTTTTCTGTTTTGGTACCTCATTTTTTTAAAATATAAGAGTAATTTACATTACCATTGAAAGTGAATACTGAGAGAATAAGGAAAAGAGAATAAGAGAATAAAAAGAATGTGCTTGGTCTGAAAAATAAGATAAAATGTTTTAGTGAGATAGCAGTTCTCTTTAGCTATGTTAATAAAATTGAAGTAGCATTAATAGCATTAATAAACACTAACATTATGCTAGTGATTGTGATTTCTGATGGTGAAAAACAGAGAAACAATTTTGAATTTTTCTGAACATCTTGAAGTACAAATGTTGAGTTTCTTTAGAAAAGAATGTTTTTGTAAAATGTGAAGTGAAAACATATTTGAAAGAGAGTAGAAATGAAAGCAACAATTATTAATTTCACTATTTACTTTATATACATGTTTGTAGACAGGCATTACATCATGAAGCTCTATGTATTGCATGTAGTAGATTACTATGGTTCTCATGTAGTAATACATGTTGGAATACTTCTCCAAGCCTCATAGCAAAGCCATAGAAGGAAGAGGAATGGATCACATTGAGCTGGGAAAAAGAAAACAGTATTAATAACCAGGACCGCAATTGCCTGGGAGGAGCAGAGAGGCAGCCCTGTGGCTCTTTCCTTCCACAGAGAAATGTGCAAACTCCCAGCCAGCTGGAACAGCATCAGATGGCTGAGCAGTAAGACAATGCATTGGGTTTCTGTTGCTAGTTTTTGGTAGCAGGGGGGCTACAGGGGTGGTTTCTCTGAGAAGCTGCCAGAAGCACCACAGGCAGTGAGTTAATGTGTGAGATGTGACAGCTTTGAAAATGTAAAACTCCGGGTGCTTACACGCGAGTGTGGTGTATATATCTGCCCTTCTCTTTTATAGAACAAATTTTCAGTGACCTTTTAAAAAACTACAGGCAAGATAAAGAAATTTCAGTCAACTGATAGGTACTCAAAACCAATAAATTTCCTGTGTAGCTGATTATATGTGTACTTCAGCCCACATATTAAAGGTGTTAGGTTTAGACAGCAACATTTTTTTAATGTGCTTATTCATCAGCTACCTCATCAGATTATTCTTGTTTCAAAATCTAGTCCCTCTCACAGTCCCATGTGATTTCTAGAGAAAGATATTTAGCAAGGAAATATTTTTTTAAGCAATGAGTTGTTTGCATGTTCAGTTCATGCAATTTGGATAATTATTTTCCAATTTTTCTAACTAATCAGTTACTTTTAAAGTTAGAGGTCTGCTCTGGACTTGTGGTGCTGTGTCCAAGAGGTGACACCACGACCTTCACATGCCCACACCAGTGGAGAACCACACTGGAACAGGAGTTTTTCTTTTCTTCTCAAGGGCCTTTCCATTTTCATCCAATTGCCATTTAAATCAGATGCTGAGGCTACAAAAATTACCTCAAGCACTCATTTTCCAACCAAAAAAATCCCCTAACAAAGAAAACAATGGATTTTGTATGATGGGATTTTGCGGTCACTTTCCATTTATTTTCAGCTATTTGAATATACAGTGCAGATGTCATGACCATGGCTTTAGAACAACATATCTGAGTTTTTAAAAGGTTGAAAAAGTGGTATGTGCTCTTATATTAATGAAGACTTCTGTCTTAATTTCATGCAAGTTAGAATAACTATACAAGATTGAGATTTCAGACATATAAAGTTAGAAGTAATCTTTCTAAGAACTTAAGATAATTTAAAGTCAAATATTCAGTGAAAAAATGTGCATTTTCTGTATACAGCCTGGTAACATTGAAGGTCTAGCTACTGTCAAATTCCAACAGCTTTTTTTTTGGTTGGTTGGTTGGTTTGGGTTTTGTGTTTTTTTTCTTTTTTCAGTAAAGATTTTGTTATTTGGGTAATTTATGTGAGTG
This sequence comes from Neodrepanis coruscans, assembly GCA_013400695.1. NCBI lineage: Eukaryota > Metazoa > Chordata > Aves > Passeriformes > Philepittidae > Neodrepanis > Neodrepanis coruscans. The sequence continues at coordinate 6,044 of VYZS01050297.1, forward strand.
TCTGGAGAAGGTGAGAAGCAGTGATTCCAGTGAATTCCTAGGCATTATGTCAAATCTACTGCCTGCTGCTGCTCATCAACCACAGCATTCGTTTCACATCTTATACTTTGTGTCATGGGAAAGGGAAAATATTTTCTCTTCTGTTTCCCCAGTTTATAGAGTAAGTGCATCACTGTATCACCCAGACTACGGCACAGACTCCTCTCCAGCAATGGTAATAAAGTGAAATCAGTCGCATCACGATTTTCAGTGGGCAAATGTGTAAGCACCAGTAAAAAGCCCAGTATGTCAGCTATTTGCTAGCAACATTGTTTAAAAGTTATTTAACATGTTACAAGGGTCCTGCCAAAAGGGGAATCAAAACATATAAATGAGTGTCTTGAACTGAGAGACTTCCTAGTGCTGGGCAATCAAAAACCTGCAGTTTTTGTAAAGGGAACAGTATAGGTGGTAGTGGCAAAATATTCTAGCTGCTATGTTGAATTGCTGTGTTTCAGCCTCAGGCTACGTGGATCACCCACAGGGTTGCAAGGAGAAGCAATTTTTCATGCTTATCTTTCAAGTCCTGACTGTGACCATGGGTTTCAATTAATGTAGGCCACTGGAAACAGTTTATTTACACAGGCATCCTTCTGGTAAACTATTTCCATCTTTTCCACCTTTGTTGCATGACATTGGGGAAAAATGTTGAAAAGTCCAAACTTAATTAGTTGTGGTGTAGAAACAGCTCTTGACAATGACCTACCTGGGAAAATGTATTCATGTTGAAATAATGAAGTAAAGAGTCTTTAAACCTTGCTGAAATGTAGCAAAATCCCCACTAATCAATCATGGTCATTACAGACTTTATTTAATCAGTCTTCTGAAACATCTAGTCCTGTTCAAAAGCTGCCTTCACATGCAATCATTGAAATACAGTGTGGTGCAAAAATCTCCCCTTTCTATGTCACAGCCCACACCATAAGAACACCAAGGAATTTTATAGAATACCTTCCTAACATGCAGAGCCACCTTTCACTTTGGCAAGAGCTACTGAGAACTTCACCTATAACAATCTGTGACCTAAAAAACCTGATGGCTACTACTTGCTTGGGTGCAAGAAAGGATTGTTACTTTCAATACTAATTGTAAACAATAAAGCTTATAGGGAAGATCAACCAAATATCTCCTTCCACCTCTTAAATTATTTTTACTCTCTCAGTAGACCTTAGCAGTGTTGCAGCCCCTCAGACAGATTCTCCATTTCCATCAGCCTTATGTTAAATACTTTTCTCTCTTTTGATGCTCTGATGTCTCAATCAAGATTGTTACAAATAAAACAGAAAAATTAGTTTAACAAGTCATTAGTTTGTGCCCTCATCTTTCTGATTTGGGGTCTTTGCCCCAGTTACTAGGTACAGGTATATTTGGCCTGGAAAAACAAATGAAAACAAAATTTTTCACTGATTAACCTGTTGGGATTTTTTTACAATGAGATATGAGAGGAAAAGTAATTTGGAATTGCATCAATTTCTCTTGAACTTCTGGGCAATTTTTGTTTGCACATTCTAATTTGAGCTTTCCTAGGTCTGCAAGAGCTTCCTCCAACACTTTCCTGCATTACACTGTAGGATTTCTCATCACTCCTCAGACAGGCTCATTTATTATATAGTGCCATGTTAATTGTACTTGTCTTCAAATTTTCAATTTGCATCCTCCAGATAAGTTTTAGATCTGCTGAAGGATCTTCTGAACAATACTCTTTCACTAAAGCTTTTCTTTGTACATAATAAGTGATGACAATAATTCAGGAACAATAATAGAATTCAGGTAATGGTGGCTATGATGATTCTAAATGTTTGTACTGGTTTGGGCAGGAATCAAGAAAACTTTCCTCATAGTAACTGGTACGGGGCTATGTTTTGGATTTCTGCTAGAAACAGTGTTAATAACACAGGGATGTTTTAGTTACTGCTGAACACAACTTGCACAGCATCAAAGTATTTTCTGCGTCTCAACTCAACCCACCAGCAAGGAAATTGGCGGTGCACAAGAAGCTGAGAGGAGACACAGCCAGGACAGCTGACCCCAGTTGACCCAAGGGATATTCTGGACCATATGACCTCATGCTCAGCATATAAAGCTGGAGGAAGAAGAAGGAAGTGTGTGTGTGTGTCTATCATTCAGAGAGACAATATTTGTCTTCCCAGGTAATGGTGATTTGTGATGGAGCTCAGATTTCCTCGGGATGGTTGAACTTGACCTGCCCATAAGAAGTGGTGAATGAACTACTTACTATGCTTAGTTTACATGCATGTCTTTTGCTTTACCTATTAAACTGTCTTTATCTCAGCCCACAAGTTTTATCACTTTTACTTTTCTGTTCTCTCTCCCATCCCACTGGAGGTGAGTGAGCATGTGGATATGTGAGGCTTAGTTGCTGTCCAGTTCTAAACTGTGATGATGCTTCTTAAAACAGCTGTCCAGGAGTAAACTGTGGTGGTGCTTCTTAAAAATGATACATTTTAAGTTAAAAACACAAAGAAATTATCTTTATTTATGGCATTAATCAATCTTGAACTGTTCCCAAGTTGAAATACACTTTTCATTTTGAAAGTATAGTTTCTTCCAAAGCATTAGTGCTTTTGGCTTGTTAACCACTATATCCTTCCTACCAAATTATTAATTACACAATTTATCAAAGCAAGTAGTCATATAAACAGTTTGCCCTGCCTCCTTTGCCTTTTTGCTGCCTCAAATCTTCTTCCCACTCATTTGGAAGGTGAACATCACAATATATTCTTTGTCAAATTTAACCTGAAAGAATTTGCAGTTTGGTGTTCATGACCTAAGGGTCGGAGGAAAGAGTGACCTTTAGGCAGGCAAGCCTTTACATGGAGACATAATGTGGTCTACAGTGCTGTTAACTATCCTAAACCTGAATTTTCTGATAGGAGAAAAGTCTAGAGGGAGTCTGGGAGGGAGGCATACTTGATCATAATTTTTTCTGTACTGTTGTGTTACTCATTTCTCTTGCATTCCCAACTCATTTACCCTATTGTTGGTGGAATAAGCTTTCAGTAATTAAATTGTTAGCAATTTAAAAATAAAAAATGATACTTTGGTTCTAACTCAGCAGTCAGAAAATCATTCTTCTTCTAAAACAAAAATACTTCATATCAGGCCATTCCTATTTCACACTTTTTTCTTAAAGAGTAAAACTCTTTAAGAGTTTTAAAACTCTGGATTTTGCTGAACTCCTTCCAGTCTCTGCTCCTAGTAACATTGTTCTAGAATCCATTCTGTCTTAAATTCTTCTGCTGTTTGTTCAAAGTCATGCAAATTACACACAGCTTGAAGGCGAGTTTAAATCTTTGCCTTTGTCCTCATTTACAGCTACCAGCTACCCAATGTGATTAGTGTGTATAGAAGCAATTAAGAATTATTAATTTTGTCTGTTATTCATATTTTCAGTATTCTCCTTAGAAAAATAATGATTTCCCTACAACCTCCAAAAAACTTCATAGAGTATTTTAATTCTATGATTTTGGCAGAAATTCAATTCCTAATAGTTCCTTCTGGGCCAAGGAATAAGTACTGAACTCACTCCCACTACACCTCATTTTTATTAAGAGTATGTTTTGGAAACTGGAAAATACAGCCTGTCTTGCCTGAAACTCTGAACCTCAGCTCTGAATTTTAACTTTAATCTTCTGACTACTATAAAAAAAATGTGTTTGAGTAAGTAAGGAATTTTTCAAGTGCTTTCTCTGACATTGGATCGAGCACAGAATAACTGTTTTCCGGTCCTATGTCCTGTTGTGCCTGAAGCTCAGCCCTAAAGACATGATCACACTCCAGCTACCCAGCACACTGACTTCGCCTAATGAACCCATCCCCTCAGTCCTAGCAATAAAGGTGATGTAACTGTATGCCATTTAACTCTTTAACTCTTTTCTGTCAAAATGATTTGGACTTGAAAAGACCTACTGGTGTAGGTGTTTAACCTAGGCATGTCTCCTTGACAGGCATCTGGATTCTAACATTTGCCATTGAGCTGTCCAGCTTCAGATTTTTATGTTTCTTTTGCTTTGATCCCCTTCTGGAACAAGAGCTATACCAATCTAGGATTGTCACTTCAAATTTCAGAAGTGAGAAAATGAAGCACTTGTTGTGTCTCCAAAAGCTGCAATAAGATGGTGTTTCTATATAACAGTTGATGATTTTCCCCTGCTGCAGTGAAAATTGTGGCAATGTATGAAATAATCCCTGTAGCTGACAGTTTGAAACATATCCAAAAATGCTAGTATGGGCACAGGTAGGTGTTCATTGTGATCAAACATTTCCAGATGAAGAATTCTCAATGTAATTTTTCATGAAAAAAAAATCAAGAGGCAGCAAAAACTTGGAATATGTTAGAATAAACCTTCCAAACTATTCAGGGTTTTCATATTCTGCAAAATTTTGATGACCAAAATTTTACCAAAAAATGTTTTTAAAAATTAATACAGTTGTATTGATTGCAATGAGATGATATAGGCAGCTTGTTTTACTTATATACTTTTGTTACCAGTTAACCCTGCATTAGGACCACATATGTTGTGTGCTGATAACAACAAAGAGAAAAGAGACAGGTTTTAAGTGGAACAAATTTAGGTTTCAAAGCCTCAAAGGCTTGACTCTTTACAAATGTCTCTACACTAAACCAAAGTAGTTCTTCAGTCATACTCCATTCATCAGTGTTTTATAGTGGCTAATGGTAGCTATTCTACATGCAACATGATGCAAGTGTCTCTTCTCTATAGAAGATCACAATCTGTTTTCTAAGAGATGCAGCAGTTCTACCATAGAACAGTGGGTTCCTGTTCTGGCTGTAGACACACAACTATAGGTGTGATGACATTTGCTATAGATCCCCTGATAATCAGTACTCAAGGCTGCATGTAATTTTCTGAGCTATTTTAAGAGGGAAATGTTGGCTTTCAAGTGGACATGTATGATATCTGCTTTCTGTCTTTGAAGACAGTATACGTGTGCAGAATCAGAAGAAAAATTATGCTCGCATAATGATTCTACCATGTTAATTTGATCCAATCCAACATGAGGTTTCTAATTTCAGTTTAGATTCTATGATTTTGACAAAGATGCTGCATATGCAGGACAAAAGTAATAACTACATTGTACTACCTGCCAAACTGAAATTATGGGAATGACAAATTTGGAACTTGAAACCACTGTAATTTTAACTATAGTCAGGAACTATTATGCTGTCTGGTCACATTACTAAATTCACTGTCTTATTAAATACTTTTTGTTATTAAAAGATAAGAAAGTTGTCATATGCATTTGTTTCATTTTAGTATGCTTTTAAATCTGTTGGTAGCATTCAAATATTGCCCTTAAACACATAAGTTGTTTCAAAGTTGAGTTACATTAAAGTTTGAAAGAAATGTACTCATTATTACTCATGTTATTATTTTCTTGCTACTGCTAGAAGAACTGGTAGCTTTCTTCAGTCAAATATTGACTAGAAGAACATCTGCAATTATAATCACCAAAAATCTTTTTGTCAGAATGAATATTCATATATAAAAAAAAAAATCCTATTACTGTTACATAGTCAGTCTAACTTCATGGATTCATCTACAGCCCGTTTTGTTTCCTTCACTGTCACAACAGGAGCCTAGTGGACTGTGCCTTTGCAATAGCATTTTACATTATTCCTGTGTTGTATCTTCCAGTTCAGGCAGGTGAGTAAACTCCTACTGCCACTGACAGATACTGCCGAAAAAGAGTATGGAACAGTGTGGAGGTTTCATTTCTTTCAGTACAAGGCCCTAAAGAGTGTTTTTAAGTATTGCCCCTTGGAAATGGAGTGGTGGTTGTTTTGGAGAGCCAGTGTTCAGGTCTTCCTTGCTGAGCCAGTGCTTGCAAGGACAAGGAGCTGGTCTTGACTTGAAGCTGAAGGAAGCAAGGGACTCCCAGTTGGGGATGCAGAGAACTACCATGTTCTTTTCAGAGCCAAGTGCTTTTCAGACATCAAGGTGAAGGTGTATGTTCATATACACGGTTGGAAACACAGATTTTTGATTACTTATGTCAACTCACAGGTCACATTTAGATGTTATAGTTCCCCTGGTTCTCCACTGTATACTACAGCTGCTGGAATAGGCCATGGTCAACAAATTATAAAGAAAAAGGGAAAAGAAAGCCACATGCCAGCACTTTTTTCCACCCAAATCCTGTTTGGTTGTTGTAGGTTGGAAAGGA
>VYZS01050351.1:0-10907 GCA_013400695.1 Neodrepanis coruscans
TGATTCTGTGTGATTTTGTGATTCTGCTGGTCAGATGAACCTCTGCCAGCAAAACATTGGCTCTTTTTTTTTTTTTTCATAAATAAATTAATGCTCTGTTTGTACACCCTGACTAAGGGAACTAAGAAGAAATGCAGCCCCTGGCACTGCCTCATGCTGACCTTGGCTGTCCACATCCCAGCTAAAGCCTGGCAGTGGCTCAGCCCTAATGGCTCAGAGGCTGTGTAATAAAGTACATTTCTTTTCTAGGCATAAATAAATTACTTCACCCTTTTGGCGAGCTCTCTGGGCTCTTTTGGCAGCCCCACGTGGAAGGACAGCAGTCCTGGAGCAGCACAGCCCCCTTTCCCCAGAGAGGGAGCACTGGATGCTCCAAAACAAACACCATAGTGAGCAGCTCCCAGGCTGCTCCCCAGCATGAGAGAAAAGCCACCTGAAGCCAAAATCTCATGGCTCTCAGTTTGGAGATGCCCCAGGGCAGTGGGGAATTTGAGGAATGTGAAGGGGATTGGCTTTGCACCCCAAATGAGGGAGGATGAATGAGCTCTTTCTCTGCATCCTCCTCCCCACTGCCACCTCTTGCAGGACTCTTCCCCAAACCTCACTTGGTCCTTTCTCCAGGACCATCTCCCCGTGCCTGGGTTGGACACAAAAGCTGTCAGGAGGCTTTATTTTCCAGATCTTTATGCTGTTATCAGCAACTCCCACACACTGGAAGTGAGATATGTGTGACAACATTTTTTCCATCACCACGCTTATCGTTGTTGAGAAGAGGGGAAGGGGCTGGGGAGGGCACTGGGGAGGATGAGGGAAGGAGAGGAGGTGCATGGATATGAACACCCACCTCCCCCCCATCCTCCACCCACCCCGTGATCCCCAAATCTATGAAAGAAGAAGAGGAAAAACAGGTTTTTGGAGGAATATGTTGTCAAAGCAGTTGTGTCAGACCTAAAGCCTCCTGATCCAGTAGAGCCAGTCTTAAATTCCTTGGGTAAGATCCGAAAACACTCTTCCTGGACACACAGCTCTTAGTTCATATGAGTGTACATACAAACAGAGAGATCTTCTGCAAGGATGTTGGCTGGGCTAGCGAGACCTCAAGGGGTCTGACCCTTCCTTGGTGTCAAACAGAGCCTTCCCAGGGCTGGGGGAAGCTCCAGCCAGCAGGAAAGATATTAATGCAGAAAAAATCTTGGCTGTATCAGACCAGGAGAGAGCAACTGGAACCCCATCACTGTGACTGCAGTTGTGAACTGTGTGCTGCATCTCACTGGGGTTTTGCAGTGGTCACTCCAAAAACTCCAAGAAGTCTGGGAAGGAGGAGTCCTGGGCCACCAGGTTGCCCAGAGGAGTAAAACCTGAAACCTGGTTCTCTCTGTCTTCATCTGGAGAAGACAGGGAGAAGAAGTAAAGCGTGGCTCTTTAAGATTGGAAGACCATCCCCAGGCTGGAGGACCCTATGCCATGGTCCTGGAACACCAAGAAACAGCAAAGTTTGTGCTACAGGAGCTGTGGGGACAAAACCAAACCTGCAGGTGGATGATGATGAGGCTTTAGGGAACTACAAGACTTGGTGAGTGTTCAGATAGAGGTCTAGAGCTGGCAGCACTTGCAAGGGCAAAACATCTCAGTGAGGTCTGCAGGGCAAGGAGCTGAGAATACAGGTGTGATTTCACAGAATCATAGAATGGTTTGGGTTGGAAGGGACATTAAAGACCATCCAGTACCAACCTCCCTGCCACAGGGTTAGTTGCTCAAGTTGAGCAAGTTGAAATCAACAGATCAAGTTGCTCAAATCCCAGTCCAGTCTGGCCTTGAACACTTCCAGGGATGGGGAATCCACAGCTTCTCTGGGCAGCCTCTTCCAGTGTCTCATCACCCTTACAGTAAATTTTTTTTCCTAATTTCAATAAGCCTGTACATTTGCTATGTTTATTCCAAGCTCATGCATGTCCCAAGTTTGCCATTAGCCCCTTTTCTCCCAAACTCTGGGTCTCTGCTTGGCTCACAGCAGCCCTTGGAACTAGCCACTTCAAATAAAACACAGTTTCTGGGATGAAAAACATGGAGATTAAATAACCTCTCACTCCAAGCTGGTGCTTGCAAGGAAAGCCAAGAAATCCTGCCCTGGTTTTGCTTCAAGGCGAGAAGTTTGGCAATGTTGTCGTGGGACCATGGGGAGATGACTGCCCAGAGAAGGCATCTCCAACAACAAAGGGGAAGCTGAGGTCCCCTTTATGGGCATGGGAACAGGTTTATCTCCCCAAGGAGGACAGTTATTGATTTGCCTGATGGACTCTCTTTGCATCATGGGAGAGTTAAGGATTTGTATTACGGACTTCCCAGGCTGATGTTTCCAAGAATGGGGCTGGATGACAACACAATCCTTCAATGTATGATCCACAGCCCAAGGGCAGCCCTATCTGAGCACCAGACATCTCCTGACACAGAGCACATGCAGAAAAAACACATGGGAGCACAAGGCAGGGGGAAAATGTGGATGTTTTGTCTGCTCGGTGATGTGATTAGTTCTGGTAGCTGGGTGGGGAGGTGGCGGCTGTGCTTCTGTGATTAATGGGAGGTTTCACCATCAGCATCGTCCCTCCCAGGCTGTCTGCTCCTCTGGGAGCTGCTATCTGCTGGGAGATGATGCTCTTTATCTGCTGGGAGATGATGCTCTTCAAGCACAGTTCGTTAGCAAAGTCCCCTGGGGGTGACTGACTGTGGTGGGTTAAGCACAGGCTGGAAAAGGGTCTCTTGGATTTTGTGAGCTGACACAGTTGGGGATGAACTGAGGTCCTGCTGAGTGTAGGCAGAAGTAATTCTGGCTCGAGATAGTCCAGTTATCAGCCCCCACAACATCCCTGTCACTCTCCAGAGTCACATGGTGAAAGACTTCAAAAGTTCCTTCAGAGATGGGCAGGATCATCCCACCAGCCATTGCCAGCCCCCAAACCACCCACTGGATCATCCTGAGATGAAAATGGATCTCAAAATATGTGTGGAGACCTTCTGTGACTTGGGCGTGGGACAGGAACATGTGGGTTTCTCACAGATGAGTGTGAAGCAGCAACTCTCTCATGGGGGCACCAAGAAATGAGGTTTGTGGAGGAAGGTGGTGCTATAAGGCCAAGAAGTAGGGGGACAAATATTTTAATAAAGCCTGTTGTGATAGGACAAGAGGTGGGGGTTTTAAACTAAAGAAGAGTGAGTTTAGATTAGCATGAGAAGAAGCTTTTGCCATAAGGGTGGTGAGGCCCTGGCACAGGTTGCCCAGAGAACCTGTGGCTGCCCCATCCCCGTAAATTTCCAAGCCCGGACTGAATGGAGCTCTGAGCAATCTGGTCTAGTAGAGGGTATAATTGGTACTTGTAGGAGGATTGGATTAGTTGAACTTTAAAAGTCCACTCCAACCCAAACCATTCTATGACTCTATGAAACATTATCTGGTGGTGTGGGGAAGGAGAAGGTGCCTTAGAATTTTTGGAGAAGGCCTCCCTTACCTGTACAAAGCACAATGCATCCATGTCAATGTTGTGCTGCTTCTGAGAACGGAAGACCTTTTGCCAGATTGCTCCTTTACCATCCAGGCAACTGAAGGCATGAAGAGTTTTCTCTAGACCCCAAAGAAGTCTTCTAAACCTGATCATCCAGCAGATAAGCAGTTCACCTGGACTGCAGGGGTCAGGGACATCTCCAGTTGTTTCCTTGCCCAGGTGTTCCTTGTCCCTCTCTTTGCAGTTCTCTGTCTTCACAGCTCATAGGTGACCAAAATGGGGAAAATTTGCTCTGGAGGGCTGGTACTTGCACCAGGGAAGGTGAGCTTTTGGTACAGGGGGTAAGGACCTCACTGCTGGAGCCAGGGGCTAATAACACAGGTGAAGCACAGACTAACTTGCATGGACCAAGGCACAATGGCACAAGGAAGTTGGAACCAGACAGGAATATATTGGCCAAAGGTCCAAGGACAAACCATCACACATTATCAGGAACAAAAAAAGACAGCTCTTGTGCATAGTAAAAAGAGCAATCCCTTTTCCTTATATTTTTTAACCTATTGTGATGCTGTGTCTGTGAGTTGACCCCAAAAGGTTAAATTACTTTAGCTGGCAGGTTTCAGGCTTCAGGCTTCAGGTGCTTGGGACGCCCTTTGAGCTCAAGAAGTCCTAAAAGAGTACTTCATGCCCTTGTCCAACGTCCCTCTCCAGCTCTCTTGCAGCTCCTTTAGGCACTGGAAGGGGGTCTAAGGTCTCCCTGGAGCCTTTTCTTCTCCAGGCTGAACACCCCCAGCTCTCCCAGCCTGGCTCCAGAGCAGAGGGGCTCCAGCCCTTGGAGCATCTCTGTGGCCTCCTCTGGACCCACTCCAGCAGGTCCATGTCTTTCCTTTGCTGAGGATCCCAGAGCTGGATGCAGTGTATATCACTCACTTAATTCTTTTTACGTTGGAGGGGGAAATAGGGACTGTTCCTCTATGCAGCCAATGCACAAACAACTCACTGAGCCCTCCTTTCTTTCACTAACTAAAAGCAGTTTGACAACATGTCCCTTGTCATAGCCCATCTCAGGCAGAACTTTCTCGTATCCCACACTCATGTCATGATCAGAATGTGATCACTAACCATGTGCTAGCCAAGTTCCCTGTCCACCTGTGACTCTCGGGCTGGAATTTCAGTTTCCATCCCCAGCACCATCAGTGATGGCTCTTTGATCAGGTCACTGAGGTGATTCTGCTTGGGCTCATCTGCCCACACACCCTGTGTGGCAGCACTGGTGGTTGTGCTGCAGCCCATCTCATCAGGGGGGACACCACCACCCTGTGGTCTCTTCAACCTTTGGTGTATCTGAAGGATTGACTTCTTTCTTTCTGGGATTAGCATCTACCAGACCCTCACTATTGGCTAGTTACCTTGGCAGGACATGGATAATCCCTCCCATCAAGGAGGGAATTAAATGTCTACACTTTTAAATGACTAGGTAACTGCTTTTAATGCTGATCAGTGAGAATGGAGATAAACAAGCCCTAGGCATAATTTAGCCATCAGTACATTTCCAAGAGGCTCTTCTGCTGAAGAGGTCTTAGAGAAGTGATTCTGAAGGAACACCAGGTTAGGTGTCCATCCATCGCCCCATCTTTGTTTTGAGGAGGGCTCCACCACAGGTTATGACCATAATCAGGATGAAAGAGGGTAAGCACTTGGATTGTGGTTTTATCCATGCAAATGTAGAAAAAAGACTGTGTCAAAGTAAGGACAAGATTTCCAGGTACCGCAATTGAGACCTGCCCCAAGGTGAGACCTTGGAAGTGATCATTCTTCTGAGTGAAGAACAGAAAGTGATGGCGTCTGCAGAAATCAGTCAGGAAACAAAGTTATGTTTTGCCACGTTAAATTAAAACACCAGGACATCTGCACAGGGAGCCTGAGGCAGGACAGATCAGGGACATGGACACAAGCCCCTCTCTCTGATATGTTTCACCCCAGCAGGATGGCAAGGGGCTGGTTCACATGAAGTCATAGAAACATAGAACCACAGAATGGTTTGGACTGGGAGAAACATTAAAGACTATCTAGTCCCAAATCTCCTGCCATGGGCAGGGACACCTTCCACTAGACCAGGTTGCTCAGAGCCCCATCCAGCCTGGCCTTGAACACCTCCAGGACTGTCCCTGTCCTCAGGATTGTCCCTCTTTAGGGACAGTTTGAACAAGGCAGTGACTCTGCCGCACACCACTAAGAGATCACTAGCAGATTAATTAGCAGGCTTCACAACAGGCTAATTAACATTTTCTCACAGGGCTGTGCTTGGAGTTTCCCAGCCAGGTATGACTCCATGGGTGTGTGACAAGCCCTTGCCCAGAGACCTGCTGGAGTATCCCCAGCTCCCACCCTGCTGAGAAGCTGAGACCTGTTTCCCAGTAGGATGAGAAGGATATTTCCAGGCTGCTTTTGTTTCAGCAGCTTCCTCTCACAGCACGGCGTCTCCTGTGAGAGAAGCCATGATCTCCATTTCCCTCCTATCCTCCATTATTCCTCGATATTCCTCTTCCAGGTTCTTTTCCTTATCTGCCACCACCTTCCTGTTTTTCTTGCTCGCCCAGCACCCTCCAGTCTCCCTGGCTCCCACACCATCAGCTCCTGTCGAAGTGCTTCCTCCTCCTCTGGCCCATGTCCTCCCAGTGATAGCCCCAAGCATCCCATGGGGCCACAGGCATCCCGTGGGGTCCCACTGGGAGAGGGTGACAGTGCTGACCCCACGCTGAAGGAAATGATGCTGGGAGGAAACGACAGCACTGGGCTCCCAGAATATCTCCAGTAAGGGTTACCCCAGGGATGCAGAGATAAGCAGAAAAAGCCTCTTTGTGGGGGAAGAAGGAGGAGGTCAGGGCTGCTTGGCTGAGATGTTTGTGTGTCTTCTGGCGTGAACACCAGTCTGGGCTTTCCCAGCAGGCGCCAGTGTCCTTTCAAGGGGCAATTGTTTATTCAGCCTGTGCTCACCTTGGAACGTGCAGCTCAGCACTGTGGAGAGGGAGATGCTCAAGGCCATGGGGAGACAATGTCAGGAGAGCCAAGTCCTGACACAGCAATTCCCAGGAGAGGGTCTCCTCTTTTTTTCGTGTTTGTTGCCTTGGATGAGTAACAATTCAGGCTTAGGACCTTGCTGTGCCTGATGCTGGAAAGACTCAGGGATATCCCTTGCCCCTCAGGTGGGATCTGCAGGCACTTGGTGCACACACAGGGCCATGGTGACACAGCCCACCCCATGGGACAGCTGCCTGCCATCTGAGGACTACCACAAGTGGTGTCCATCATACACCTTAGTGGGCCAGTTTCAGGAGCCTGTGGCTCTTGCAAACACCAGCACAAAGTGTTTGTCAGCTACAAGTCCTCGGAGAGGCTGCAGACACTTGGATAATGCAGTGAGGCCTCTCTGGAAAGACCCGATGGTGTTCTGCCATTCCTCAAACCATGAGTCCTTCCCCCAGTGGATGACCAGGTGCCTTGGGACAGTGGATGCTGCATCCTGAAGTCATCACCAAGTCCCCTTCCCAGAGCCTGTCCATCCTACAAACCTCCTGCAGCCAAGTGATGCCTTGGGATTGGTGAAGATGCCTTGGCAGACAAGGAAAAGAATGTGGAAGAATAATATTGGGGAATAATAGGAGGTAGGAAGAAATGAAGATCACAACTTCTACAGCACAGGCATAGCTGGAGATAGCAACATTCTGTTCTATTCTATTCTATTCTATTCTATTCTATTCTACTCTATTCTATTCTATTCCACTAAATTCCATCCCACTCACATGATTCACGATTCTATGGCTGTGCACAAGGGCTTTGTGTCAGGACATCCGACTCCCTTTCCCCCAGTGAAAAAGGCCACCTCATAACTAAAGATGACCCATTTCAATCGACCTGACTTGAAACCTCATCAGCTGAGAAAAAAAAAAAAAAACAGCTGGCAACTTCCCCTCCAAAACTCAAGACTTCTCCAGAAGTCCCAGAACAGCATAACTTTACACTTAGGTCTCAGTTTAAACATACACACGTGACTCTGTTGCAATGAGCATGAAGCACTGTCTCAGAGCCAGCTCCTGCCACTCTTCCCAAGCCAGTCCTGCTGCCTTCCTCCTGCTATATTTATCAGAGTAATTTAGCTGCTTGGAAAGTGCTTGGGGAGTTAGTGGGGGTGGAGTGACCTTGGAAATCAGCCATGGGAGAAAACCTGCAGCGGCCTCCAGCCCTATGTGGCTGTTAGGAGATGCTCTCACATTCCCCTCAGGGTAATTCCANCATCACAGCACGTGGATTGCTGTTGGGCAACCAGGCTGGCAGCAACAGAGGATCAAACCTCTGGGACATGAAGGTTTTATGGTGCTCGGCTTCCTGTTAATTCCTGGAGGACACAGCCCTTGCACTTTGGGCTCTGGTATAGCTTTTTCTCTCTGTGCTGGGATGCAGCAGGACTCTGCAGTTGCTTTAGTAAGCTGCCAGCAGGCTCCTGAAATGCTCCCACCTGTTTCTTTGAGAGCAAATACTGGCTAAGTCATGGAATCACAGAACGATTTGGGTTGGAAGGGATCTTAAAGCTCATCACACTCCAAGCCCCTGCCATGGGCAGAGACACCTTCCACTATCCCAAGTTGCTCCAAGCCCTGTCCAACCTGGCCTTGGACACTTCCAGGGATGAGGCAGCTGCAGCTTCTCTGGGCAACCTATGCCAGGGCCTCACCACCCTTACAGCCAAGAATTTCTCCATAATATCCCATCTAACCCTGTCTTCTGTCAGCTTGAAGTCATTCCCCTTTGACCTGTCACTTCTGGTCCTTGTTCCAAGTCCCTCTCCAGCTCTCCTGGAGCCCCTTTAGGCTCTGGAAGGGGCTCCAAGGTCTCCCTGGATCCTTTTCTTCTCTGTGTGAGCACCCCCAGCTTTCCCAGCCTGGCTCCAGAGCAGAGGAGCTCCAGCCCTTGGAGCATCTCTGTGGCCTCCTCTGGATTCACTCCAGTAGCTTCATGTCCTTCTGATGTTGGGGGCCTCAGAGCTGGAGGCAGCTCTGCAGGTGTGGCCCCACCAAACGCTGTTCCCAGCTTGAGCATCTGAAAAAGGTGTCATTGGTCTGGGACATGATTCAATCCCTGCAAACACAGATAAGGATGCTGCTGCTCCGGTATCTCATCACCTCCTGATTTTCCTCATCTCTGATGTGGATCTGCTTTTGTTTCATCTAGGGAGGGGCCGAAGGAGGAGAGGACCACCCAAGATGTTCTGTGGGGACAAAGGACAATGACTACATCTGGTGAATCCTCCATGCCCATCTCCCCCCACTCCCTTGGAGGGGATGCTGCAGTGAGACTTTCCCTCATAAGACCTTAAAATGAGACTGGATGAGACAGCCCAGCTCCCCTGAGGGATTCAGGATGGTAATTCCCAAACAGTCATGAGATGAAGCTATGGAAATCATCCTCTGGGAATGAGACCTCTTCAAAGGGATTGTGCCACATGCAGATCTAACGATTCCCTGGGAAGCCACAGCAGGAGCTCCTTGACTCTGCATTTTTCTGCCTGGCCAATGAAACAAGCTCCACGTATCCCTTTGTAAAGCCTTTCTGGACCACGAGATGGCATTAAAAACCAGTGCAGCCTGAACCAGACCGGTTTTCCCTCTGGTCTGGCCTCATCCAGCAAACTCAGAGTTTCTGAGGTTCACCCTGCTGGAATGGACAGCCCAGTGTCCCCCCTCGCAGTGTCCCTGGGAAGGAAACTCCCTGTTGTCTTCCTCGCCCTACACATTTTTTCTAAATAAATTAAAACGAAGCTGAATGTGTTTCCAGTTTCCTCATATCCAAAACAGGTCCAGGTACCCGTCTCACCCATCTCTTGTTGCTGACCCTCAGAAAACCCTCCCAGCACTTTGCCCTTCCTGCCCCAGCTCCTTAGGAATGACCCCAATTTCCAGTCCTACCAGTTCTCCTCCTATTTCCATTTCCCCCCTGAGGCTCATGTATAAACAAAGCAAAGAACAAGGAAAAACAGGGTTACCGAGAGAAAATGGGTCCTGAGTGGTTGGTGGCATGTGATGGGCCCTCACACGTCACAGAGCCCCTGGCACGGTGCCTGATGAGATAACCTTTCCCTGGAGCACCAAAAACACACTTTTCCAAAGAATTCTGGGAGGTTTCCCTTCCTGCCAGGAGCCAGCAGCCCTTCTAGCTTTGGAGGCAGGCAAAGGGTGCCAGCAGCACGACAAAGCCATTGCAGCAGGACTCTCCATGGCCCAAGGCTGGAGATTTCTCCATCTGGACTTGCCATGGGATAGAGCCTTCATGCCTCAGTTTCCCTTCTGCCAAGCAGACACTGAAAAGGGCTCTGCACAGAAAATGGTCTCTCCCTGTCCCCAAATTATGCACATACAAGACACAGCCTCCATCCCTGCATCACCTTTCAAAGCCAAACACAACAAAGAATAAATATTTTGGCCTAAGGAACCCCTCCAATATGTGATTCATGCTGTAAGCAGGAGAGAGCAAAAGGTGGAGATAAAGTCAGCGACACAAGTAAGAGTCTGGGGATCTCTTTGAATAAGCAATGGCAATCACAGCCCCACTCCTTGGCCAAATGCTTTGGGAAAGCATCTTCCCAGCCTTGGAAGACTCAGAGGGAAGACTCATGTGAGTGTAGAAGGAAGACCCATCAGCCAAGAGACCTTGGTCAGGCTCCTGTCTGGGCCATGGCCAATCTCTGAGCCTGCAGAGAAAGGCAAAATTATTAAATGCTCCCCTAACAAGCTGTGCCCAGAGCTCTCCCTGCAAAGTCCGGATGGCAAAGCTGCTCTGCATGGAAGGCAATGACATACTGTTCCTGTAGAAGAGCAAAGGAAACAGAATGGGGAGGGTTTGCTTTGCCTTTGTACAGAATGCACAGAAAAATGCTCTGGATGCAAATTTTCATGTGTCAGTGTCCCCACTTCTCTCTCACTTCTTCTTTTCAGTGGATTTCCTCCTCCAAGGCCAGCTGAAGGTTTCTTTTGAAGCACTAGAGCTATCCTCCTTCTTAGATGTCCCCATTTGTCATCTGCCCACAGAGGGGCACGGAGGGGAAATCAGCTCTCACTTTCTGTCACAGGATGGATGGACACAGAATGGAGATGTGTGGCTTAAAAGCACAAGCTCAGCAAGTGATCAGGTGCCTGGAGAGAGCAGCTGAGTTCTGAGCACTTCCCACTGCTCTGGAATTTCCTGGAGGTTGGGGCCTGGTAGAGGCAAGACCAGAAATGTAAATGAAACCACAGCATCTGCCCCAAAGTGTCTGAACCTGCCTGACTCAGCTGAACACGAGCCAGCATGTGCCCAGATGGACAAGAAGGCAAATCCAGGCTATCCTGGATTTTACTGGAAATAGTGTGGCCAGCA